>QRFJ01004436.1:0-207808 GCA_006176705.1 Cocos nucifera
GGAGCCATGTTCAATAGTATTTCAATTTAGCAAAGCCTTGGCCAGGGTAGTCCTAGTGAATGGTCATAGGACTAATTGATTTGAGACATGATTTGAATGTATCTTCTAGGGTTGATAGTTAAACCCTGAGTCATCCTATGTACAGAGGTCAAAGGGATGAATTATGCAGTAAACATATTCACGTAGGTTTTGAATATTATGATTGCACTATTCGACCTATCTGGATGTCGGGTACCATTGCTAGATGGTCACTTCGATTAGTATAGAAAATTGATTTCTGTGCTACTGACTTAGATTCAAACCTGCAGAGTCACACACACTAGAGGTTCCTACTTGATCTAATGGCTGATCTAGAGAAGTTTAATTAGTGAATTTGATCATTAATTAACTCAATTTTATTGTGTGATTATTTTTGGATCAAGACCAATTGAATTGAATTTATTTGGATTTGACCCAATTAGGTTATAAGATGATCTAATTATCAAGGAGGTTTAATCTATGATTTGATTAGGGGTCCGGCTTGATTAATTCCTGATTTGATTAGAATTTAACTAAGCCTAATTAATCCTAAATAAGTTGTGTTTAATCTAGTCTAATTGGGCCTAACCAATTTAGATTGGATTGGTTCAATTGGATGATAAACAATAGACTAGTTTGACTAGTCTTCCCATGCACCACATTATCCTTTATTTTGTGCCATATTATCTCTACGAGAAAGAGGTTTCTCATGAATATTTTTTCCACACAAGGGAGGGTATGCATTCTTTTCCCTATATGGATAGGTTTAATCTAGTTACAAGTTCAATTCAAATAGGATTTGAGTTTGAATGGGTAACCACTTGGTCTAAACCTTTTCCTCACACCTCTCTTTGTTTGTATAAAATATTTGATTTTATAGGCATGCAGAAAAAGAGAAACTAACAAAGAGAGGAGAGAGCAATGGAGAGAAGAGAAAGTCTCTTCTCTGCATGCATGAGAAAAATTAGAAAAGAAAGAGTTCTAGGCGCAAGGGTATTTGGGTGAGTGCATACCCTAGAATCTGTCTAGGGTTTGGGATTTAGATCTATGAGGAATGAGGGTCGTGAGTACACAGATCTTGATGAAAACCTCTGCTAAATCTCTTCTATGTTCATTGGGATCCGGCGCATCCGAAGATTTGGTGAAGAAGATCAAAAGAGTTTGATCTGCATCAGCCTACAAAGACTTCTACATGAGCTAGCACTCGGGAGGAGTTGATCAAGATCAGGGCCTTGTGTAGATTATCCGTGAAGGCCAGGCGCATGTGTGGCTGTGTCATGGTGATTAGATCTACACCGAGGAGATCAGATTGTGGAGTTCATCTATCCATAAAAAGATAACGTGTTCTGAACACGTAGAGCAGTAAAAATAATTTTACTATAATTGTTGTTTTTATTTTCAGATGTGCATGCATATATAATATATTAGATCCTATAGCGTATAGAATTTTTAGATTATATCTATATCTTTTCATTATTAATATGATTAATAATATTATCTATTATGCATTTATCAAAATTTTTTTTTGAAAGTAGAGCTAGAAACCCTGCGTGCCCCCTTCAGTGTGTGCGAAGGGGATCTATGATCATAACCGCTTTTGATCTCCCTCGATCATTTAAGTCTTCTTCTCTCCTCCCTTTCTCCATTCCTGCCCGTTTTCTCCATTCGCTCTTTTCATCTTTTGCTTTCTATGAGTCCGAGAGCCTTGCTCCGTCCCCCCTGTGGTACCCTTCTCCATTCATCTCCCATCTCCTTGGCTGATCTGCATCTTCGACTTCTCCATTGCCTTAGGTTAGTGTCCTAATCCTCTTCCTATACTTCTTTTTCTATTCTTTTGCATTCTGATACTTAGAAATTTCTTGGAAGGGGGTCTTTAGTCTTTTTCCTATTCATTCGACTTTTCTATCAATTTCTTTTAATTTTAGAGGGTTTTTCCAACTTTGCTTAATCCAAAATATCATCCGAAATCTTTTAGTCTGGCGGTTCTAGGAGCCCATCCAATCCGAACCCCTTAAACCTTGACCGTAGTGAAGTAGCTGATCTTAGGATTGCACCTCATCCAACATTCATGCCTGAAACCATTCTTTGCTCTCTTTCTACTGAAAATCTTTCTCTGATTAGAATCTAGTATGAGATTTCTTTGGAATATGAACTGAAGCTTTCCAAGCCGAGTGGGAATCTTTCCCTGATTAGAATCTAGTATGAGATTTCTTCGAAATATGAACTGAAGCTTCCCAAGCCGAGCAGGTGAACTTGCGCTCCTCCCTTGAGTCATTTCTATTTGTACATCGAAGCTCTCCGTGCAGGATTTTGACTTTCAATTTCTCCTTTTGTCATAGCTCTCTTTCAATTTTTGAATATTTTCTTCATCTCTATGGTCCTGAACTCGTTTAGGTTCATTATAGGATTTCTTTTCCTTTGTATCTCGATCGAGGCCTATCCCATCATTTTCTTCTTTTACAACTACTTCACCTTCAAATATCATCCTACCATCAAAGATTGATGTTATCTATCCCCCCAGTTCAACAAGAAGGGGTTGTTTAAGGATGCCCCTATTAGGAATTATGTCCCAAAAGCCAATCGTTAGCCTGTTAATGGTTGAGCTACTTTGTATACGTAATTGATCATTGATAAATAAAATACTTTGGCATGTTTTTCATCATAAGTCTTTATTTTCTAACAAACTTTATTTTTGTGATGAAGTCTTTAGGACTATTTAGTTTCGATAAAGAGAGAATTTATCGATTAGTCCTTAAATCAGTTCATAATTAAATGATAGGCTACTAAATAGGATGATAGCATCTATCAAGCATAGGTCGCTATATGCCATATAGGTTAGTTATCCTCTTAACCAAGGAGTGTGGAGACACTGAAATGGCATGCAGATGAGATATGTGGATACATCGTCATTGAATGTGACCAACTCAAGAGCATTCTGCTGTTGAGGATATTTCTGATGGGATATAGGTATAAGTATTCCTTAGACTTGAGATCACCTTAGTAACTTATAAGTAACTCACTATGCTTTGGTACCAGACTAACTAAATTTTTAATTTAGTAATAGAAGACTTCTAGGCACAGTCAAGTACTTGCAAAGTCAGTATGTGATCAAGATAGAATTGACCACTCTAAGAGTTGGAGAAGAATGTATCACTATATTTCAATATAGCAAAATCTTGGCCTGGGTAATCCATCATATGGATTTGATATTTTGAAATACAATGTGGACAATCTGATTAGAGTTGATAGTTAAACTCTGAGGTGTCCTACAAGTATTTTGATCAAGGGGATGAAATATATGGAAACTATATCCATATGGATTATAAGGATGGTGTTCTACACATTCGACCTATCCAACCGTCGGGTATCATTGCTAGATAATCATTTTATTTGATCCAAAAATTTATTTTTATGCTATCAATTTAGCTTTGGATCTATGAGATCACATACATTAGAGCTCATGATCTAATCGGATGATTGATCAATGATTGAGAATCATTCTAGGGTTAAACGATCAATACGATTGATGTTTAACCTAGTGCAAGTATTGCAGGAGGATTGATTAGCAATTTGATTGCTAATTAACTTAATTTAATTAAGCCAAAGAATTAAGATTAAGTCTAATTAAATATAATTTAATTAGATTTAGTTTGGACTTGATTGGATCAAGTTCAATTGACTTATTGGATAAATCAAGTACAAGAAAAAACTAGTCCTAGTCTAACTAGGACTTAGGTCAACCCAATTTTCTAATTTGATTAAAAAATTAAATTAAAATTAAATATAATTTAATCTAATTTAATTAACTCATTAATTGGATTAGAATCTAATTTAATTTGGTTGAGTTAGTTTTGGTTTAATTTGGTTTAAGAAACCACTTTGACCAAGTCATAGATAGAATCCTAGTCGACTAGGATTCCTCCTTGCGCCACCTTAGTCCCAACGCCCCCCATGCCTATTTTTTTGATATTTTTCATGAAAAATTCTTTTCTTCCTAATTTTCATGTACGCCCCCTCTCTTCCTCTTTTTCTCATATGGTAATTGGGTAGAAGACCAAGTCAAAGAAGGAGTTTGTTTTGATATTAGATTCTATGAGATAGAATCCTAACAAACCCAAACTCTTCCTAAAAGGTGCTGCCCCCTCTTCCAATTAATTTTTCTCTTATTCCATGTGAGAAACCCCTTTTCTTGTGCACCTTTTATTGCTGGTACATACCAAAAATTATGGAGGGGGTGCCCAAGAGTTGGGCGCCCCTTGACTTGCCCTGTTTGACCTTTCCTTATCTAGTATTTGACCTAGATAAGGACTCTTCTTTTCTTATATATTTTAAATGAATTTTGGCTTAAAATTTTCATGGGTTATAGATATTTGAGAGAGCTTTAATCTGTATGAAAATTAGAGAGAGAGAACCTCTGGGTGTTGAGATTCAATAGACACAAAACTAGGTGGCTAGGTGAGAGCAAAGAGAAGAAGAAGAGGGTCTTCTTCTAAGGTTGTTGTGTTCATCTCTTTCTTTCCTTCTTCCTTGAATTTTCTAAGAGTGTCTCACATCTAAAACCTCTTCTCCTCCTTCTCTTCTTTGGAAGAGTTCAATTTAGAAGAAAGGAGACATCTGATCAATCATCGAAGAAAGATCAGCACTCACATACTGTGCTGATTTCCAGCATCTAGATTTCTGATCATAATCGTGGGCTCGTGTGGACGACTCCTAGAGTTCAGATGTGTGTATGGCTTGCAACTTCATCCTCAAGTTTGGATCAGTAAGTTAGAATATCTAACTCGCTCAGGTAATAGATCTGATCTATTATTATTTTTTCGATACATGAATGAGATGTAGTGTAGATCTAGGTTGATGTGATCAACCTTTCCTTCTTATTTATTTTTTATTTTAGATTTATATTTTATGTAATAATCATATAATATGATCTTAGATCTAAGGATTATCTAATATTTAGAATTAATTAGATTAATTTTGAATCTTTCGTTGCTAATCTAGAAAAAAGTTTCAAGATCTAGCCCTGAAATTCTAAATCTGGTTCCTTCAATTAATATTAGAGTCAGATTAATTATTATATGATTATTGATGCATGCTTAGATTATTTTTTGATTATATATAATTAATAATTTGATATTTAAATTTAAAATTAAAATCTTAGATCATACGAACTGCGTTAAGATTGTCCTGTTGTAAGGTTTATCCCTTATAGTTCAAAGGTTATCCTAGTTCGTATAGATCTAATATTATTCAAAAATTTATTAGATATGATATGATATTATTTATAATTTATTTAAAAAAATTTAAATCTAAAAATAAAATTTTAGATTGCACGGACTGATCTTATAAGATTGTCCTGCTGTAAGATTTATCCCATATTGTGAAAAGATTGTCCTAGTACGTGCTGATCTAAAATTTTAATCATAAAATTTTTGATTAGATCTAAGAAATTTTATAATCTGATTAAAAATATTTTAATCTAATTTTAATCATCATAAATATATTAGATTTGATCTAAGTTGACTTATGATTAATTAATGTTGAAATTATTTCAATTATATGAACTTGTTTAGACTAGATCTAAAGTAGTTTCATGCTCTTCTCATTTGCATATTGATCATGAATCAAACATGCAACTTGATTAGTAGAACCATGTTGTAAAAGTATTTTACAAACATAAAAATCATTTTTGAAAAGTTGAACCCCAATCCTTAGCCCAAAACTTAATTAAGAATTAAGAAGTTGTTTGATTAGGATCTAGGATTGTAAATTGAAGATCTTAAGACATGAATCATAATACATTGGGTTAAATGGGTTAGTGGAGATTAGATCCATTAATTGGGTTAGACCTAGAGTTAGATTAAAGAATGTACTTAATTAGAGAATTGACTAAATCTAATCAATTATTGTCTTAGATTAGGTCAAGGATTCTCTAGATCAATTATAATAGTTGTAGTTGATCAAGCCTATGTCTTTAACAAGACCCACTTTATTCTTGGCTATGTAGTATAGCATGAACTGTTAGGTTGATCTAATTGAAACTAATTAAATCAGTTGGTGTTTAAGGTAAACCAGACCGATGGTCTTTAATTGGCAGCCCGCTTACCTGGCCATTTCTGATGGTGTCTAAGGTAAGCTTTGGCAGACCCTTCCACTAATCGAACTTACCTAGCCTTTTGATGAAATTATATTTTGATCGGATCACTTGACTATTCGAGCTAACCCATGTCAGCTAGGTAAATTAGTTTGACTGATTTAGGTGCTCCTAGACCAGCCTATTAATGATCTCCCTTAAGCTAACTTGGTGAAGTTAGTGGAAGGATCATGACAAGCTGTTTCATCTGACCTTCCCTCATCTTCAAATTAAATCCTCTAAAATTATTAGGTCCCTAAAATGAAATAGTTATATGATAACTGGATCATAGCCTTCCATTAAAATGGATGATAATGGGTCCATCAGTTGGATAATCATTGGAGGTCCAAAGGCTTGGTGCTTATCGGTTGATGAAATTATCATTCATTATATGATCTCTTGGATACATCTTTCTAAATGATGGTCAGATGGGTAACCAAAGTTGGACCTGATCATTCATTGGTTGGATGGGCTAAGTATGGTCATGTTAATGGTTGGACTTAACTGAATCCTTTTTTGAGAAGGCCAAAGCCAACTGATCAAGGCTGGGGCAAAATTTAATTACTAAAAGTTGTTTGAAGAAATAATTGGTTAAAAACCTATTCTTAGATGCATATGGATTGGCCAACCAAAGTTGGGCTCGTGTGCAGTCTATGTAGATTCTAGTATCCATTAAGAAACTAGGATAATTTCTTGAATTGGAGGTAGAGGCTATCAATTCGAATAAAATAGTAGGAAAACCTTTTGATTAAAAGTCCAAATCTTTAGGTTTAATGAATCAATTACTAATTAGGTTATGATTTTTTTTTGTGCAGATATGGCCACTTTCTTATTGCTCTACTCATTGTTGGACAATGGTAAGTTGGTGGGATCCAACTTCGATAGCTGGTACTGAAAGTTAAAGATTGTCTTGGAGCATGAACGCATCCTATATGTGATAATGGATGATGCACTTGAGGAACCAGCTGCAAATGCATGTGGAACTGTCAGAGACACTTATCAGAAGTGGCTTGGTGACCGAACGATGATGCATTACATTATGCTGGCTATGATGAGTGATGAGTTTAGTCATAGATTTGGGATGGCTCAGTCAAAGGACATGCTTGAAGTATTAGAGGATTCTTTTGGCACACCCGATGACGTGGAAAGGCACAAGACTAGTTGTGCCATCTTTAATGCTAGAATGTGGGATGGAGTCTATATCACTGATCTGTACTGTACATGATCGAGCTGATAGAGCACTTGAGCAAGCTTAGCTTTTTCTTGCACAAACAGCTTGGAAAAGATGCAATACTGAACTCACTGCCTAAGTCTTATCTTCCATTCCTTACACATTATAGAATGCCAAAGCCTGAAGTTGACTATCATAGATTACTGGGGTTACTTCAAAACTTTGAGAAGGATCACCAGCTCTATAAGAAGTCGGTGAACTTAGTGGGAGGTTCATCTTCTCATTCTCGATCCTTTGGAAAAGAAAAGAAGAATAAGAAGAAGAAAGCTAAGAAGGTGCAAGTTCAGACTAGGATATCTGTGTAGGACTAGACTAGAAAAATCAAGCTCAATAAGAGTCAAGCTGAATGCTTCTTTTGCAAGAAATGGAGGTACTGAAAGAGAAACTATCCTTAATACATTGCCTCCCAGGTCCCAAATAGGTAGAGGAAGAAGCAAGCTGTTGATAGGAAACTCGCAGGGTTTCATGCATAGATTTCAAAACTTCTTCAAAAATAAAGAGTAAAGAAAGACATAGATTAAATTGTTTAATCTATAAATGC
This sequence comes from Cocos nucifera, assembly GCA_006176705.1. Taxonomy (NCBI): domain Eukaryota; kingdom Viridiplantae; phylum Streptophyta; class Magnoliopsida; order Arecales; family Arecaceae; genus Cocos; species Cocos nucifera. The sequence continues at coordinate 7,921 of QRFJ01004436.1, forward strand.
ATGTAATCAAATTATAAAACCCTACATCAAGGATCTATAAGATGTTATGATGTAAATATAAATCTAAAATTAAATTAATCATGAGTGGTATTGATTACATCATTACCTAGATCTAGAATAATTCTAGATCTAATCCTAGATCACATCTAGGTCACCAAGAGATCAGATCTCTTATCTTTGTGCAGGTTGAAAACTCTGTGGTTGAATTCTTTGTTGCCTTTAGAGCCACACAAGTATCTGACCTCTATAGATGATCCACACGATCCTGTAACACAGATCGGAGGTTCATCGAATGAAGATCCGCTTGAAGTGCTAGCTTCTCGCGGATCCCTCCTAATGGTTAATCAAATACATGTTCTTTGGATCTCTTAGATACTCCAAGAGATGAAGAACATGAGGAGGAATAAGGAAGAAATAAAACCTTTGAATCTTCCATAAATCAGAAAATAAAATCAAGAAAAAATAAATCCTAAAAGAAGACAAATCTTCTCCTTCAGGACATCAACGGTTGATGTCCTGAAAACATCTCTATGCTAGAATAAGAGGAGACCTTCTTCTCTAGGATTTTTCTTAAGTTTCTAGATCTAAGATTTCTAATTTTATTCATACAAAAATTCCATAAAAATTAGAGAGGAATGGTTCTCCAAGAAATCCTAAGAGAAGACCTTTCTTCTCTTCTCCTTCTCTCATCAAAACATGATCAAATCGTATCCAAAAAATTAACACCATGCCCCAACAACTTGGAGCACTCATCCCCACACCTAAATCCTCTCTCTCTCTTAGATTTTTATCATATAAAATCATAAATAAAATAGGAAGAGAGAAATATAAAAGAAAAATATAAGAGAAGATAATCTTTGCTTACCTTGTCTCTTCAAGACGTCAACCTTTGATGTCTTAATTTAGGGATCTTCTCCAAGAATCTTGGCACCACAAACCTCTATGCCTTCTCCTCCTTCTCCTCTAATTTTTCATAATTTTTCTAAGATTTTTCATGCCCTCCAACCATCTCATAAGAGGTGTCCACCTTATATTGCACGACTAGGTCAAAACCTAGTCAAAGAAGGACTTCTATGGGGTGTCCAACTCTTGGACACTCCTCCCACTTTTTTTTTCATGTAACTACTAATTTTCATACATAAAACCAAGGAAAAAAGGGCTGAATAAGGTAGAGTGGCATGGGTAGCGTTGGCATACAAGGGAGGAAGGAGTTTGGGTCAAAGAAGACTTTTCCAAGTAGGAAATAATTTCCAACTTCCTTCTAATTTTGATCAAGTTAAAACAAATTCCCAAATATTCTGAATAGTTGGTGTGGAAGGTATTTTTGGGCATGGGAATACATAAAAAAAAATTAAAATTAAATATTTGGCATGGGCTTTAATAGGCGCAAGAGAAAGAGAGAGAGTCCCAATCCAACTGGGATTCCTCTTGTTTGACTAGGTCAAAATTATTTTAAACTTAATTTAAATCTTATTTAAATTAAATTAAATATAATTCAATTAATAAAAATTCTAGTCCAACTAGGAGTCTAATTAAATTAAATTAAATCAAGATTTAAATCTGATTTAAATCCTAAGTTAATCAAGTGCACCCAAGTCCTAGTCAAACAAGAAATTATTCTTCCCTTGCAATTGGCTTATTTAATAAATCAATTAGACTTAATCTAATTAAATTCAAACTAATTCTAATTGAATCTAATTCAACTAGACTTGATCTCAGTCTGATTGCTCAATCAAATTAAGCCAATTAGCAATCCAATTACTAATCGATCCTCTTACAATACTTGCATTTGGTCAAACATCAATCGCATTGAATGTTTGACCTCAAAATGATTCTCAATCATCGATTAACCATTCGATCAGATTACAAGCTCTAATATGTGTGACCCCATAGGTTCGAACCTAAGTGGATAGCATAGAAATTAATTTTTATACCAATTGAAGCTACCATCTAGCAATGGTTCCCGATGTCTGGATAGGTCGAATGTATGCAAAGCAACATTCTTAGAACCCTGGCCCATGGTTACTATATAATTCATCCCTATGACTAATAATGCTCAAGATAACTTCAAGTATGCTGTTAACACTCATACAAGTCATCTCTATTATGTCTCAAAATATTGCAAATTTCGTGACACCTCACGAGGATTACCTATGCCTAGATTTTGCTAAATTGAAACACAGTGAGACATTCTCTTCCTGAAGTTAATCAGGAGTGGTCAATCCCATCTTGACTCACACACTGACTCTATAAGTACTTGACTGTACCCAAAAATCTTTCATCATCTATATTAGAAATACAGGCAGTCCAGCATCAAAGTATAGTGAGTTGCTCGCAAGTCACTGTAGCGATCTCAGGTCGGTGGGATATTTATACCCATTGATGTTAGCTAGCTACTCTTAATAGTAGAGTGCTACATTGATCACTTTTAGTGTAGATGTACTCATACATCTCACCTGGATGCCATATCAGTGTCTCCACATCACTTGGTTATAAGGACAACCAATGCATATGGCATATAGCGACCTATACTCAATAAGTTATCATCCTTGTTAATAACTTATCATTTGATTGTGAATAATTTAAGAACCATCCGATAAATCCTCCTTTATTGATTGATTGTGGTTCTAAGGACTTCATCATAATTTAGGAGTTTATTTAAGGAAGATAGAACCTTTATGATGAAACAGTCAAATTACTATTATTAATAGATTATTCATGTACTAATTCCAATCATCTACTACTTAGATGATTGGCTTTAGAACATATTTTTCAATAACTCCCACTTGGACTAAAGCCAATCAGAATGATATCAAATATCCTATCTTTCACTTGAGTTCGTAGAACTCCTTAGTTCCAAGGCCTTAGCAAATGGGTCGGTCAAGTTCTTTTTCATCAATCTTCTAAAGATCAACGTCACCCTGATCAAAAATCAAACGTGATAGCAATGTAGAATATGCCAGTTCTTCGGTTCTTTAGTTTGAGCTATGGCTCCAGTGCTACGATAGGACTGGCCATCGATAGGGGGTGCCACTCCCAACCTGCTAATGAACCTCAGCAACTATACAGCTTACATAACAACATCATATGCCACGATGTCTCTACATCACTAATTGAATAGGCTAAAGTATCTTGCTTGGAATCTTTCCAGCAGATTGCTCCTACAATTAGGGTATGAGCTGACATTCTCTAGTTATCATCTTATTTTGACTGAAATTAAAATATCCATATATTTTAAGTCAGTACTTCCATATTTGAGTCATTGGACCTTAGTATTTCCCAAATACTTAGGGATTGTTTATATACTCCTCTAGTGGCTCTTACTTGTGGCTCTTACTTGGATCAGATTGGTATCTGCTCACTACCTCTAGTGAGTATACCATGTCTAATCTCATACATGGATAAATAAGATGACAGCTAAACCTTAATTCCTTGCAATGTTGGAATGCTATTCTGGATTAAGAGAATTTCATCCTCAAATATCATAAGAAATAATACTACAAAACATTTTGCCCAATAATAAGTGCAAGGTTTGTCTTTGTTCATAGCTAAGATATACGTTCAGAATGTATGTTTGAACTCTGAGATGATACTCAGATGGGCTTTATAGGTCCTTACCTTCCTGTCTGCGCTACTCTGATCCTATTAAAAATCTATTCACACCCAGTGGATTTTATTCCTTAAGGTGATCAACTAGTGTCCATACACTATTGATTTTCATAGACTTCAATTTAGATCATATGGCTCCAAGCCACTTCTCAGAATTAGGCCACTACACTATATCCTTATAGATGATCGGATTCTTGTTGTTCTCATCGAGCTTAACATGATCACCATCTCGAACCTAGATACTGAAGTATCTGTCCGACTAACGCAGTACTCTACCGGATCTCCTTAAAGGTGATACCTTAATGGGCTCCAGATTTGATCTGATCAAATATGATGCTGTAGGTTTATTAGATAACATTGATTCCTTTCTACCAGTCAAACTTTTACAAGTTCAACTTGATAGGCATCAGTTTCTTCTCTAAGGAACTTCTTTCCAAAAGGAATGCCCTATTATTGATGAATATCTTATATTCTTTAGCATAGCAGAATTTATAACCCTTAATCACTTATTGGACCAGGATCCAAGTTTATCTATGTGCAAATATATGACATAGGATGATCAACTCCAAATTCGAAAGTGAGAGAGTCTAGGTCTACGGCCGATCCATATCCCATATAGAGTCAATGCAACAGATTAACGCAGTATAAATTTTTAGAGTAAAAAAATAGTCACAAGAGCACAACCCTGCAATAGGCAGACAAGCATACCCTATTGTGAATTGAACAATATCTAACAAAGTTCAATTTCTCCTTTTAGATACACTGTTCCGAAAAAGAATCCACCGAGAGAGAATTCTATTCTCTCCTAGATATGTCACAAACTCACTGGATAAGTATTTACCTCCTCGATTTGATCGAAGAGTTTTAATACCTTATCCAGTTTATTTTTTTTTTATTATTGAATTATTTGAATATTTTAAATGATTCATCCCAGACGTACCCATGCCCAAATAGGTCGTCTATAATGAAATATTAATGTCTTCCTTTGGCACTTAAGTTCAAGGTCCACATACATCACTATGTATGAGACTTAGAACTTTATCGGCTCCTTCACCTTTTCTAGTAAATGATTACTTTATCATCTTTTCAAGAAGACAAGATTCACAGGCTATCAATGATTCACAATCATTGATATCAAGATTTTCCTCTCAAACTAACCCATTTATCCTGTTCTTGTCAATATGACTAAGCCTGTAATGCCAAACATAGACATCCATGACATAATCTAACTAGGGTGTGTACATTCCACTTACCTTAAGTCCTTGCAATGAACTGCATAAGACCACTGGTATCTAATACCCAGGTAGTAGAATTACATACAGAGAACTTTTAAGGTGTTATCATAAAACGTCTTTAATGAGCAACTTTTGCTCCTTTCTCTTGTTCAGCCTGTTGTGATCAAGGAAAGCAAGACAAATCTTCTTCCTATGATCCTGTTTCAGACATTAGAAGTACTATGCCTGATTTGGGTTAATCTTGGACTAATTATTTTGACTGAGCTCAGAAGCTCTAATACGAACCCATTCATACTGTTGAACCAATATTCAACTTTCGATATTGATTATCGAAGTTGGATCCATTAAAAGTTGGATCCATTAAGCTCAGAATCTTCACTGTCTAACAGTGATAGGAGCAATTAGGATTTAGCCTTAATAGAGAATAATGACCTATTATATATGAATCATTTTAAGCCTAAAGACTTGAACTTTAGTCTAAAGATTCTTCCACTATTTTATTTGAACTGGTAGCCTCTACCTCCAATTCAAGAAATTAATTTAATTTCCTAATAGGTACTAGAATTCACATAGACTGCACACGAGCCCAACTTTGGTTGGCCCACCCATGTACATCTAAGAATAGGTTCATAACCAATTATTTCTTCAAATAATTTTTAGTAATTTTAATTTTGTCCCAAGCCCTAATCAGTTGGCTTTGGCCTTCTCAGAAAAAGATCCAATTAGGTCCAACCATTAACATGACCATACTTGGCGCATCCAACCAATGAATGATCAGGCCCAACTTTGGTTAGCCAATCCAACCACCATTAGAGAGTTACATTCAAGTCATCATAATATGGATGATAATTCCATTAGTCAACAAGCATAAGGCTTTTGGGCCTCCAATGATTATTGAGTTAATGGACCCATTATCAAACACCTTAATGGGAGGCTATGACTCCATTATCCCCATAACTTTATCATTTTAAGGACCTAATAATTTTAGAGGATTTAAATTATGAGTGATTTAAGGATAGAAAGAACATGGACCAATTTGCTCCCACTAACTTCACCAAGTCAACTCCTCCCACTGACTTTGCAAGTCACTGATGAGGATGAAGAAAAAATCTCAGTTTCCTGGGTTAGGTTCATTCAGATCTGATTAGATCAAGAGAGATATTTCAAAAAAATTTTCTTTTAAATCTAGATTAGATCTAAGATATTTCAAATTTAATTTTATAGAGCTAATAAAAATAAAAATAAATTAAAATAGATTTAATTTTATACCTTATTATTGGATAATCAGATTATCCTGTGATGATCCTGCTGATTGCCTGAGGTTCTGGATCTAGCCACGCAAGTGCCTGGCCTCTACCGATATCCACTTAGACTGGATCTGAAGATCTTCTCCTTCTTTATCACTTCTCCAAATATCAAATCTGGATCTGATTTGGAGGATCTTCAAAACACCTTTTGAAGATTGGGTATCATCTCTTGCAGTAATGCTACCTTCTTTCTTTCTCGTCACCTTTCTCTTACCTGGATCGCACCAAACTGGAGCCCAAATCCCCTTGGGCGTAGAGAGGAGAGAGGGGACCTAAAGATGGCATGGAGGAGGGAGAGGGGCAGCCTTATGGCATGGGCAATGGTCTAAGTTCTCTGAAACTAGGCGCAGACAGAATTTATATAGACCCTGCTGTGCCATGCAGTGCCACATCATCCCGACCAATCATGTCGCTTCATACAATCAGATCTAAATCTGATTGGTGAGATGACATCACCTAATCCAATCAGATAAGAGCCCCTCTAAATCATCCTTAAATGGTGCCTAAGATTGGTCAAAGTCTAATCTTTGGCACCACCTAGGTAGAAACCTCGAAGTAACTGGAGTCCCATCTGTATGGGACTCCAGGCACCTCTATCTATGGGCACATGACTCCCTAGGTGTGCACCCCTGGTCCACCTATTTTTAGTAGGTTGACTGGTCCAAAATCAATCTTCTATGGGTGCATGACACATGGGCAGATGTCTAAGTATCAAAGGTCAACATTTGACCAAAGTCAAAAGACATGAATTAGTAGGTGATGAAAAATGGCATGTATTGTCTCAAATTTATCTTATAAATTAAGACAATCCTTTTCTAACTTGGACAAATTTCAGTCAAACTAAGTAAAGGTATCTGAGTGAGCACAAATACATTTGGCTTATTTGAGACAACTTAAAATGATAATTGAAGGAGAACATTAGGCTCCATAGTATGCTAGTACGATTTTCTTGAACCTAATTGAATCTTATTCAAATCAATTGAACTAGATTAGTCCAATTGATGATATCCAGATCCAAACCCTTATTTGTGCGATCCAGTTAGGTTCAATTCTATATGGTAATGAGATATGTCATGATCTCTATCATCGACATCATCGAAACACCTTCCAATGGATCAGAACTTTTTTGATTCAAACAACTAGAATGATCGATCATCCAGATCATTCTAATTGCCTCCAAAATTCACTAGTGATACCTAGTAGTATATGGTGGAAATCCATTAGAACTAAAAATAAACCTCTCGATGCAGCTACCTATGTGATTAAGTTCTTCTATCTTGAGCCTCGATCAGATTAGGGTTAAGGTGAACTCGTCAAACCCTAATTTCTATCATATGATTTAATCATTTGATTCAAGTCTGATGTGAAAATCTTAATAGAAACTCTTTCTATTATTTCACTCTACCATGGCCATGGGCTTATGGACTTGATTCTTATGATCATCATAGGGCTGCTTCTCATCTACCGAGGTTGATAGATTCTCTCTTGGTGCAATTCAATTCCTACAATGAATATACTATAGCCAACATACACCTCAGGATTCTGAATGGCTAGGAGATCGAGTCATGGTGTAGTCAAACTATAACACCCTCAAGGTAAACTACTGATGCACCTCAGGTTAAAGAATCAGATACACCACTGCAGCTTCGAGCCAGTCATCGATGAGAAGGTAGACTTTCTTATGACTGCTCGAGGTGGTCATGCTCAGTGCCCTCATTCTTTAACGAGTACCTATACTCTCATTTCGACGTCTCTATACTATACACTCAAGACTTATCTACTATAAAGAAGAAATTGTACACCAATCTTTCGGATCAATCACCATTCTCATGATGATCCTACGATCGAGAGCATTTTATGAGTTAATAATGAAAATTCATGTTTTGAATTTTCAACTCTTGATAATAAGAATTATCATTATCATTGGATGTATCACAGACACTAAATACACATTATGATAGAAAATAACTCATTTTATTATTTATAGTCAAAATTATAATTTTGCCCTTAGAAGTGTACAACAAATGTCAACCAATTCTGGCTTCTAGGGCACACATATCTAACAAACTCCTACTTGGCCTAAAGTCAATTGGCTACAAATCTTAGTTCCATCTTCTCAAGGTGGGCTTCGATCTTCTGCTGGTCCAACGGCTTTGTAAGTGGATCCACCGCATTATCTGCGGAGTCGACTCTCTTGACCTCGATGTAATTCTTCTCGAGGTAATCATGGATGAGGTGGTATTGCTACTCGATGTGCTTGGATTTCTAGTGAGACCTCGCTCCTTAGCAAGGACTATGGTGCCATTGTTGTTGCAATATAGAGGAATGGCATCTTATGGCATCACTCCAATCTCTGCGATTAATTTCTTATACTAAAATGCCTCCTTCGTAGCTTCTAACGCAGCGATGTATTCTGCTTTCATGGTGGAATCTGCTATCACTGTCTATTTGGAACTCTTCCAACTGACAGCACCACCATTACACACCAACAAACTCTCAGATGTCGACTTTCAATCATCTACATCGGACATAAAATCCGAGCTATATATCCCTGAACTTGGAGTTCTCCATTACCAAAAACCAACAACATATCTTTAGTTCTTCTCAAGTACTTAAGAATATATTTTACAGAAGTCTAGTGTTCTTCACCTAGATTCGACTGATATCTGCTCGTGACACTCACAGCATGGGCTATATCAGGTCGTGTACATAACATGGCATACATGAGGCTCCCTATTGCTGAAGCATAAGGATTCTTGCTCATGCGTTCTATTTTCTCAAGTGTGCTAGGGCACATCTTCTTGGAAAGATGAATGCCATGTCTGAAAGGTACCAAACACCTCTTAGAGTTTTTCATGCTAAACCTCTTTAGCACTTCCTCTATGTACATCTTCTGTGAAAGTCCTAGCATCCTATTCGGTCTATCTTTATAGATCTTAATTTCTAGAATATAGGATGCTTCTCCTAGGTCTTTCATGGAGAATTCTTTGGATAACCATATTTTAACTATGGTCAACATGCGAATATCATTCTCAATAAGGAGGATATTATCAACGTACAGTACAAGGAAGACAATAGCACTTCCACTAACCTTTTTAAAGACACATGGTTCCTCCTCATTCTTCATGAAATCAAACAATTTGATCACATCATTGAAATGAGTATTCTAGCTCCGAGATGCTTGCTTAAGTCCATATACTAATGAAAAGGTATCCTGATAGTCAATGTCTTCGCATTGACTATAACCTTTTGCCACTAATCTAGCTTTAAATGTCTCCACATTTTCATCTGCATCAATTTTTCTCTTGTAGATCCATTTACATCCAATAGGTACTATACCTTTTGGTGGATCTACCAAGGTCCAGACTTGGTTTGAATGCATCAAGTTAATTTCTGACTTCATTGCCTCTAACCATTTTTCGGACTCGATATCTGACATCACCTCATTATAGGTTTTGGGATCATCACCATGAACCTCATTACCTACGAGGAACATTTTCTTTATTTCCTTTGAAATAGTACCTAAGTACCTCTCAGAGGGATAGAAAACTTTTTTTGATCTATGAGGTGGAGGAGGTAGTGATTGTATTGGCTCAACCTAATTTGGTTCCATTTGGTCCTTAGCTCGTTGCTCTTGTGAGATTTTCTTCTCGAGCTTGATTTGCTTTCCAATGCTGCTATCTTGAATAAACTATTTTTCAAGAAAGATGGCATATTGACTCATAATCACATTGTGATCTTCTAGAATGTAGAAATAATATCCTAATGACTCTTTAGGATATCCTATAAATCGAGCTCTAAAGGACCTAAAGTCTAACTTATCTGGTTGTTGTCTTTTGACATGAACCAGACAACTCCAAATTTTGAGATGACTCAGACTTGGTTTCTTACCATGCCATATCTCATACGGTGTGGTAGGAATGATTTTAGAAGGAACCCTATTCAGTAAGTATATTATAGTTAACAAACTATGTCCTCAAAAAAAATCAAAGAGGTCTGTGAAGCTCATCATGGATCAGACCATATCTAATAGGGTCCGGTTCCTCTGTTTTAAAACTCCGTTGAGTTGAGGTATTTTAGGTGGAGTCCATTGAGAGACTATGCCATTTTCCTTGAGATAGTATAGAAATTTTCGACTGAGGTATTCACCTCCTCGATCTGATCGAAGAACCTTAATAGATTTTCTTGTTTGCTTTTCTACTTCACGTCTGAATTTCTTGAACTTTTCAAAAGCTTCAGGCTTGTATCTCATAAGATACACATATCCATACCTAGATAAATCATTGGTAAAGATTATGAAGTAGACAAAATTGTCTTTAGCCGGCACATCAAATGGGCCACACACATCAGTATGTACTAGGGCAAGAAGATTGTGGCCCTTTCCACATGTCCTACAAAAGGGAGCTTAGTCATTTTGCCATGAAGACAAGATTCACAAATTGGATATGACTTGAAAGTCAAAGGACTCAATAGTTCGATTTTCTTCAATTTGTTAATCCTATCTTCTGCTATATGACCTAGTCTTAGGTGCCATAGATACCTATCATTTGGACTATCCCTAGGTCATTTCATGGCATTCACATTTTGCTCGATATTAAAAATAGATACATCAATATGTAACTGGTAAAAACCTTAATAAGGAAACCACTTGCAATTTTATTTCTTTCATAAAGAATGTTACAATGGTCCTTAAGAAAACTAAGTATATTGCCTTCTAGTGCTAGGCATGAAATAGAAATCAAATTCCTGCTTGCTGCAGGCACATAATAACAATATTTTAATACTAAGTCTAAACCAGATGGTAGTCGAAGAGGGTATGTTCCCATGGCTACAGCAGTAACTCTTGCTCCATTTTCGACGTGTAGGATCATCTCACCATCCCTCAGTCTCCTGCTATCCTCAAGACCCTGCATGGAAGTGCACAAATGAGCACTAGAATTAGAGTCAAGCATCCAACTAGATGTAGAAGAAATCGTAAGATTAGACTCAATAACGAGCATACCTCCAAAAGGACCTGCCTCCTTCTTATGCTTCAGGATGGCTAGGTAAGTAGAGCAGTTTCGCTTCCAATGGCCATCAGTGTTATAATGGAAATACTTTTCTTTGTCAGCGGCCTTCTTCTTTAGCTCTGCCTTTTCTTCTTTCCTCCTTCCACCTTCTGCTTTTTCACAGACTTTTTCTTCTTTCTAAAAGACTTTCTCTTGAAAGAAGTCCATTCCATAGTAAGCACTGAGCCTTTAGAACCTTTCATAGAAAGCTCAGCAGTAACCAGCATATTCATAAGCTTGACCAAAGAATTTCAAAGTTTATGCATATGGTAGTTCATGATGAACTGCCCATATGCATCAGTCAAAGATTGTAGAATTATATCATTCTGTAGATCCAGGTCCAACTTCACTCGGAGCTTCTCAAGCTCTTTCAAATCCTTGTTCATCATCAAACAATGATCTTGGACTGACTGTCCATCACGTATTTTAGCCTTGAATAGTCATTTAGTGACTTGATACTTGGCTGCATGACTTTATTCACCAAACATCTCTTATAGGTGAGCCAACATTTGGCGGACAGTCCTGATATCTTCATGCTGGCACTGAAGCTCATCAGACATCGAATCCAACATGTAGTATCTGGCCTTGTTATCCTCATTCGTCCACTTATCAAGAGACGCTCTTTATTCAGTGGACGAACGAGCTGATAAGGTGGGAGGGTCCTAGTCCAATACATGAATTAACTTCTTAGAACCTAAATGATTTTGAAGTTCTAGAGCCAATCCTTATAATTGGATCCAGTCAGTCTATGGGTGTCCAGGTACATGCTAGAGGATTGGACGCAGATATTTTCCTGTAGAGAGTCAAAGTTTCTAGTTAGATATTGTAATTAAGACTTGACCAATTTGTTTAGGAGTTTTATTTTTAAACAAATTAGCTCCCACTATTTTCTTGGATTCCTACACTCTCATTATAGAAATGCAAAAATCTTCATGATTAATGATTTTTAGTGGATGGTGCGGTCCCACCAACTGACTCATCACCTCACCTAATAATTATTGGTGATGGGTTAGCCAATGAGTGAACAACTCTTGTTCAATGATTCTCTAATCATGGTGTACCCAAACTTGATCTCTAATTCATGAATCTCATCATGCCCGAAATATTGATCCACTCTTTAGTTAAGTCAGACCCACCATTTGCATAGATTGGATTCCTAATTGAGTCTCTCATCGTATCCAGAATATTGAGCCCAATCCATCCTCCAGCCCATAGCATCTAATGCCTAATAGACATGGTTGCATCTTTTCAGTGCAATTAAACCATTATAACCAACCAAGAACAATCAATCCCGGGAAGGGCCCGCACATCTACAATGGTGGAAGATCATAGACTTAATCTTTTTTTAGGAAGGTTTGATTTAGGTCTCATTAAACTAGACTTGACATAGTCATAACCATTATGACTAACCTAGTGGCATGGGTTAGCTTGGATTATTGGCCACCTCAGATTAGGACTGAGCTAATAAATGTGATCAGGTAAGTGAGATCGGTGGAAGGGATATGCCATTAACTCGATAAGAACGTATTTAAGTCGAGTAGCTCTCAATTAAAAATCAATCGGTCGTATCTGCCAAACTTATCTTAGACACCAAATTATTGAGGTAGAACCAATCGAATTAGCCTACAATCCAGACTCTAACCACTGAGCCTAATTAGGTCTTAGCTTGATTGATCACTTACGTGACTCGATCTTGATCCAGACTTAATCCTATTAGGCTGGTCAATTTAAGCACTCTTGATCCCATCTAACCAATTCTTGATTCATTTTGATTAACGGCTTAGACCTAATTGAGCTATTCAAGTCCAAATCTAATTTTATGAATATGTCTTAGATCTTAAATTCTTAATTTTAGATCTAACATATTTTATAATCTTAATTCTTAATTAAGTTTAGGGTTCACAAACAAAACATGTAAATAAAATCCTAGAGTTTTAGAAAAATAAGTTCTTAATTTCTAATTAAGGACGAACACGCAGCACCCTTACACATAATAAGAACACTCCATCGAATGGGAGGAGAGGACCTTTAAACTCTACTTTATTCTTATGATCAAACGGCCAAGGGGAATGCCTTAATCAAAAATATAAAAATTATAAAACTAGTAAGATCTACATCATATATCTTATATATAAAAATTGATCTAACTATAAACATATTTTGCATACATCTCATGTATCATATCATACATGTTTTTAGATCTAAATTATCTCATAATTAATTTAAAAAATTAAATTTAAATTAATCTCATCAAAATAAATTTTATTTTAGATAATTATGTAGAACTATTGTACAACTAGTTTAAACATGCATTCATCATATCTCATATGAACCAAAAATTAAATAATTTTATTTTTTATTTTTTAGATCATATTATAATATTTATAATATTAAAAAATAGTAAATAAATTAATCTAAAATTATAACTTAATTAAATTAAATTATGATCAATGAAGACTATACATAGAATAATTCTATTCTACAACTAGTCATGCATCTTGTAGAACTTAGATCTAAATTATTTAATTTTAATTTTTTTAATTTTAGATCTAATCATATCTCATGTGATATCTAAAATTATCTAATTATTAGATTTAAAATAAATTTAAAATAGATCAAAATAATTTATGAGAACCTGACTCTGATACCAGTTGAAGGGAAAATTCTAATTTCTCAGGTCAGATTCGTTCAGATCTGATTGGATCAAGAGAGATATTTCAAAAATTTTTTATTTTAAATTTAGATTAGATCTGAGATATTTTAGATCTAATTTTATAGATCTAATAAAAATAAAATAAATTAAAATAAATTTAATTTTATATCTTATTATTGGGTAATCAGATTATCCTGTGATGATCCTGCTGATTGTCTGAGGTTCTAGATCTAGCCACACAAGTGCCTAGCCTCTACTAGTATCCACTCAGGCTGAATTTGGAGATCTTCTCCTTCTTTATCACTTCTCCAAATATCAGATTTGGATCTGATTTGGAGGATCTTCAAAACTCCTTTTGAAGATTGGGTATCGTCTCTTGCAGTAATGCTACCTTCTTCCTTTCTCGTCACCTTTCTCTTGCCTAGATGGCACCAAACTGGAGCCTAAATCCCCTTAGGCATAGAGAGGAGAGAGGGGACCTGAAGAAGGCATGGAGGATGGAGAGGGGTAGCCTTGTGGCATGGGCAATGGTCTAAGCTCTTTGAAACTAGATGCAGACAGGGTTTATATAGACCCTACTGCACCATGCAGTGCCACATCATCTCGACCAATCACGTTGCTTCATGCAATCAGATCTAAATTTGATTGGTGGGATGATATCACCTGATCCAATCAGATAAGAGTCCCTCTAAATCATCCTTAGATGGCACCTAAGACTGGTCAAAGTCTAATCTTTAGCGCCACCTAGGTAGAAACCCTGAAGTAATTGGAGACCCATCTGTATGGGACTCCAAGCACCTCTATCCATGGGCGCACGACTCCCTAGGTGTGCACCCTTGGTCCATCTATTTTTAGTAGGTTGACTGGTCCAAAATCAATCTTCTATGGGTGCATGACATATGGGCATATGTCTAAGTGTCAAAGGTCAATGTTTGACCAAAGTCAAAATACAAGAATTAGCATGTGACGAAAAATAGCATGTATTATCTCAAATTTATCTCATAAATTAAGACAACCCTTTTCTAACTTGGACAAATTTTGGTCAGACCAAGTAAAGATATCTGAGTGAGCACAAACACATTTGGCTCATTCGAGATAACTTAGAATGATAATTGAAGGAGAACATTAGGCTCAATCGTATGCTAGCACGATTTTCTTGAACCTAATTGAATCTTATTCAAATCAATTGAACAGGGTTAGTTGAATTGATGTTATCTAGATCTAAACCCTTATTTGTGTGACTCAGTTAGGTTCAATTTCATATGGTAATGAGATATATCGCGATCTCTATCATCGACATCATCGAAACACCTTATGATGGATCAAAATTTTTTTGATTCAGATAACTAGAATGATCGATCATCCAAATCATTCTAATTGCTCTCAAAATCCACCAGTGACATCTAGCAGTATATGGTGGCAATCCATCAAAACTAAAAATGAACCTCTGGGTGCAGCTACATGTGTGATTAAGTTCTTCTATCTTGAGCCCCGATGAGATTAGGGTTAAGGTGAACTCGTCAAACCCTAATTTCTGTCATATGATTTAATCATTTGGTTCAAGTCCGATGTGAAAATCTTAATAAAAACTCTTTCTATTATTTTGCTCTACCATGGCCATGGGTTATGGACTTAATTCTCATGATCATCATAGGGCTGCTCCTCATCTACCAAGGTAGATAGATTTCCTCTTGGTGCAATCGAATTCCTATAATAAACATGCTATAGCCAACATACAACTCAGGGTTCTAAATGACTAGGAGATCGAGTTATGGTGTAGTCAAACTATAACACCCTCAAGGTGAACTACCAATGCACCTCAGGTCAAAGAACCAGACACATCACTACAGCTTCGAGCTAGTCATTGATGAGAAGATAGACTTTCTTATGACTGCTGAGGTGGTTACGCTCAGTGCCCTCATTCTTTAATGAGTACTTGTACTCTCGCTCCAGTGTCTCTACACCATATCTTAAGACTCATCTATTATAAAGAAGCGATTGTACACCAACCTTCCGGATCAATCACCATCCTTATGATGATCCTACAATCAAAAGCATTTTATGAGTTAATAATGAAAATTCATGTCTTAAATTTTCAACTCTTGATAATAAGAATTATCATTATCATTAACTCAAGGGATGTATCACAGACACTAAATACACATTATAATAGAAAATAATCTATTTTATTATTTATAGTTAAAAATATAATTTTGCCCTTAGAAGTATATAACAAATGTCAGCCAATTCTAGCTTCTAGGGCATATATATCTAACAGAGGACTAGGATCAATTATGGTCCATGGGCACCAAAATCAGTCTCACTGAATAAAATCAGTCTCACTGATTTTTTATGTGACATGGGTTAGCACGAATCAATGAGCAACCTAATCAAAAACTTGATTAACCACATTGACCAGATAAGTGAGATCGGTGGAAGGATTTGCCAAGGCTTGCCTTAGACACCATCAGAAATGGCCAAGTAAGCAGGCTGCCAACTAAAAACCACCAATCTGGGATGCTAGACTTATCTTAGACACTAATTGATTTATTAGTTTTGATTTGGTCTATCTAAAGACTCAGGCTCAACCACTGAGCCACGATCAGCATCTACTTGTTAGATGTATGGACTTTGATCAACTACAACTATTTAAGTGATTTATAGAAATGATCTAATCCTAATTAACTATTAATTAGATTTGATCAATTTCTTAACTATGTCCATATTTAATCTAACCCTAGGTCTAACTCAGTTAAGGACCTGATCAAAGCTAACCCATTTTTTTTTAATCCATGTTTTATGAAATTATCTTAGGATCTTCAAATCATAAATCTAGATCCTAAACAATCACTTAATTCTCAATTAAGTTCAAGTCTTATGGGTTTAGGTTTATGGAATCTCAGAACTAGTTTCTGATTTTATTGTTTGAAATATTTTCAAATTATATTGAATCATATTCAATATATAGTTTTATATCTGATTTGTTTCATTATTTAGATCATATCCTAGAATTTTAAATCTAGGGTTTTGCAGAAAGTAAGTTCATGATTTAATTTTTACAAAATAAATATGTCATACATATACATTCTAGATTCAAAATAAAAATTACATATCAACATATGCCATAAGAGGATTAGATTTAAACATAAAATATATAATGTGGATCAGATCATAAACCATTTAAAATTAGATTTAAAATCTAAAAAAAATCATAAATTGCTTTAGATCTCATCTAACATATCTATGATTTATGTTTCTCGGATCAACACATACTAGGACAACCTTTCCACTATAAGGGGTAAATCTTTCTGTAGGACAACCTTATGGCAGTATGTGCAATCTTGATATTATTTAGATCTAATATAAATAATTTAAAATAGATCTAATATCTATTAAATTTTAAATTTAAATTAAAAAATTAAATCATAAATTTTCTTAGATCTAATCTAAATAATTCATGATTTTGATTTAGATCATCACATACTAGGATAACCTTTTCATTATAAGGGGTTAACCTTACAACAGGACAAACTTATGGCAGTATGTGCGATCTTTAATTAACTTTAATTTTTAGATTTAATTTAAAGCATACATAAATATGTTATAATAGAACCTAGATACTTTAATACCATTGATAGGAAACATGTAGGATTTCATGCATAGATTTCAAAACTCTTTTGAAAATAAAGAGCAACGAAAGACATAGAATAAACTATTTAATCTACAAATGCATGTAATCAAATTATAAAACTCTATATCAAGGATCTATAACATGTTATGATATAAATATAAATCTAAAATTAAATTAATCATGAGTGATATTGATCACATCAATACCTAGATCTAGAATAATTCTAGATCTAATGCTATATTGCATCTAGATCACCAAGAGATCAGATCTCTTACCTTTGCATGGGTCGAGAACTCTGTGGTTGAATCCATTATTATCTTTAAAGCTACACAAGCATCTAACCTCTATAGGTGATCCACATAAATTTGCAACACAGATCGAAGTTTCATCGAATGAAGATCCGCTCGAAGTGCTAGCTTCTCATGGATCCCTCCGGATGGTTAATCAAATATACATTCTTTGGATCTCTTGGACACTCCAAGAGATAAAGAACATGAGAAGGAATAAGGGAGGAATCCAACCCTTAGATCTTCCATAAATTAAAAAATAAAATCAAGAAAATATAAATCCTAAGAGAAGATAAATCTTCTCCTTCAGGACATCAATGGTTGATGTCCTGAAAACATCTCTATGGTAGAACAAGAGGAGACCTTCTCCTCTAAAATTTTTCTTAAGTTTCTAGATCTAAGATTTCTAATTTTATTCATACAAAAATCTCATAAAAATTAGAGAGGAATGGTTTTCCAAGAAACCCTAAGAGAAGACCTTTCTTCTCTTCTCCTTCTCTCATCAGGACATGATCAGATCATATCCAAAAAAATAACACCATGCCCCAACAACTTAGAGTACTCATCCCCACACCCAAATTCTCTCTCTCTCTCTCTCAAATTTTTATCATATAAAAATTATAAATAAAATAGAAAGAGAGAAATATAAAAGAAAAATATAAGAGAAGATAATCTTGACTTACCTTATCTCTTCAAGACATCAACTTTTGATGTCTTAATTGAGGGCCCTTCTCCAAGAATCTTAGCACCACAAATCCTTCATGTCTTCTCCTCCTTATCCTCTAATTTTTCATGATTTTTTTAGGATTTTTTACATCCTCTAACCATCTCATAAGAGGCGTCCACCATATATTACAAGATTAGGTCAAAACCTAGTCAAAGGAGGACTTCTATGGGGCGTCCAGCTCTTGGACGCCCCTCCCACTGATGTAACCACTGATTCTCATGCACAAAACCAAGGGAAAAAGGGCTGAATAAGATAGAGAGGCATGGGTAGAGTTGGCGCACAAGGGACGGAGGAGTTTGGGTCAAAGAAGACTCTTCTAAGTAGAAAATAATTTCCAACTTCCTTCTAATTTTGACCAAGTTAAAACAAATTCCTAAATATTCTGAATAGTAGGTGTGGAGGCCTTCTTGGGCATGGTAATACATAGAAAAAATCTAAAATTAAATATTTGGCATGGACTTTAATAGGCATAAGAGAAAGAGAGAGAGTCCAAGTCCAACTGAGACTCCTCTTGTTTGACTAGATCAAAATTATTTTAAATCTAATTTAAATTTTATTTAAATTAAATTAAATATAATCTAATTAAAAATAATTCTAGTCCAACTAGGAGCCTAATTAAATTAGATTAAATTAAGAATTAAATCTGACTTAAATCCTAAGTTAATCAGGTGCACCCAAGTCCTAGTCAAATAAAAAATTATTCTTTCCGTGCAATTGACTTATCCAATAAATCAATTAGACTTAATCTAATTAAATCCAAACTAATTCTAATTGAATCTAATATAATTATACTTGATCTTAACCTGATTCCTCTCTCAAATTGAGCCAATTAGCAATTCAATTGCTAATCGATCCTCCTGTAACACTTGCATTTGGTCAAACATCAATCGCATTGAATGTTTGACCTCAAAATGATTCTCAATCATTGATTAACCATTCGGTCAGGTTACAAGCTCTAATATATGTGACCCCATAGGTTCGAACCTAAGTTGGTAGCATAGGAACCAATTTTTATATCAATCAAAGTTATCATCTAGCAATGGTTTCCGATATTCGGATAGGTCGAATGTATGCAAAGCAACATTCTTATAACCCTGGCCCATGGTTACTATATAATTCATCCCTATGACCAATAATACTCAAGGCAACTTTGAGTATGCTGTCAACACTCATACAAGTCATCTCTATTATATCTCAAAATTTTACAAATCTCGTGACACCTCACGAGGATTACCTAGGCCTAGGTTTTGCTAAATTGAAACACAACAAGGCATTCTCTTCCTGAAGTTAATCAAGAGTGGTCAATCCCATCTTGACTCACACACCGACTCTACAAGTACTTGACTATACTCAATAATCTTTCATCACCTATATTAAAAATACAGGCAGTCCAGCACCAAAGTACAGTGAGTTGCTCTTAAGTCACCATGGCGATCTCAAGTCGGAGGGACACTTATACCCATTGACCTTAGCTAGCTACTCTTGATAGTAGAATGCTACATTGGTTATGTTCAGTGCAGATGTACTCCTACATCTCACCTGGATGCCATACCAGTGTCTCCACACCACTTGGTTATCAGTACAACCAATGCATATGGCATACAGCGATCTATACTCGATAAGTTATCATCCTTGTTAATAACTTATCATTTGATCATGAATAATTTAAGAACCATCCGATAAATTCTTCTTTATCAATTGATTGTGGTTCTAAAGACTTCATCATAATTTAAGAGTTCATTTAAGAAAGATAGAACTTTTATGATGAAATAGCCAAATTACTATTATTATTAGATAATTCATATACTAATTTCAGTCATCTACTACTTGATGATTGGCTTTAGAACATATTTTTCAATAGCTATTATTGGGCAAGATATTTATATGATAACTCATAATTTTTTTATTTATGATATTACTGACTGGATATTGAATCCTGGAAGCCCTTATCATATTTACAATTTATTGTAGGAGTTGTAGGTCAGTAGAAGATTCAAGCAAAGTGAAAGATTTCTGAATGTTGGAGATGAAAAACTAGTTCTAGTTCTAGCTTTAAAAATTTTAAAACTTGTATTTGAATCTCATACCATTATTCTTAGTGATTATCATTTCTGTCATAGTTTCTTTTTAAATATCATTTCTATAGACCTTTTGGCCATGAACAATTATGAAGTTTTAATAAAAAAATGAGTTTGTAATGTCATTATGAATGGTGTTACTGCTTCTTGTGGATAATTGAACAATGGTGTATATATGTTATCACAACCTATTAATGTAGTCTATTCAACCGACAAACATCCTAGATTAGATAATGTGATAGATATCTACTTATGGCACTATAGGCTAGGTCATATAAACAAAAACAGGATAAGCAGGTTGGCTCAATAGGGTATCGTCAAACTTAGTGATTGTGAATCACTTCCAACCTATGAATCCTATCTTCTTGGTAAAATGACCAAGTCACCTTTTACTAGAAAAGGTGAGAGAGCCACTGAGCTCTTAGGTCTAGTACATACTAATGTATGTAGACCAATGAGCACAAGTGCCAGAGTTGGATATGTCTACTTCATCACTTTCACAGATGATCTATCCAGATATGGATATGTCTATCTGATGAAACATAAGTCAGATTCTTTTGAAATGTTCAATTTTGAAGTGAAGTAGAAAAACAAACTGGAAAGAGTATTAAAATTCTTCGATCTGACCGAGGAGGAAAATACCTTTCCAGTGAGTTTCTCACATATCTAGGAGAGAATGGAATTCTCTCCCAATAGACTCCTCCAGGAACACCACAACATAATGGTGTATCTGAAAGGAGGAATCAGACTCTATTAGACATGATCCAATCCATGATGGGTTTTGCCAGCTTGCCGATATCACTCTGAGGATATGCACTCAAATTGGCTGGCTATCTTTTAAATAGGATTCCAAGTAAATCTATGGTTAAAACTCCATATGAGATATGGATAGGACGTAAGCCAATACTTTCACACCTCAGGGTCTGAGGGTGCTCGGCTTATGTCAAATGGTTAATTACAGATAAACTTGAACCTAGATCTGACAAGTGCGCATTTATAGGATATCCAAAAGAGACCAAAGGATACTATTTCTACCATGCTGATGAACAAAAGGTGTTTGTTAGCTTTAGGACAATCTTTTTGGAAAATAAGTTCCTTAGCGAAGGAACTGTTGCCTCTAAGGTTGAACTTGATGAAGTTCAATAGGTAGAAAGTCTGACACAGAATGCTGAACCTAAGTTAGATTTGATCAAATCAGATCCAAAGTCTAGTGAACCTGCACCATTAAGATGATCCGATAGAGTACCATGCCATTCGGATAGATACTATATGTTCTTGGTCTAGGATGGTAATCCCATCAAACTCGATGAGAATGATGAGGATCTGATCACTTACATGGATGCTATGCAGAGATCCGATTCTAAGAAATGGCTAGAAGCCATGAGATCCAAAATAGATTCCATGAAGGTCAATGATGTATGGACATTAGTTGACCCACCTGAAGGGGTTAAACCCGTTGGGTGTAAATGGGTATTCAAATGCAAAAGAGGTGCAGACAGAAAGGTGGAGACCTATAAAGCTTGTTTGGTTGCCAATGGATATCGTCAACGTTATGGTATTAACTATGATGAGACATTCTCCCCAGTGGCAATGCTCAAATCCATTCAAATAATGCTTGCAATAGCTGTCCATCTAGACATGAGATCTGGTAGTTGGATGTGAAGATAGCTAATCTAAATGGAGAGCTGATCGAAGAGGTGTATATGATACAACCTGAGGGGTTCACATCCATAGATGAGTCCAAGGTGTGCAGACTTTAGAGATCCATTTATAGATTGAAGCAAGCATCTCGGAATTAGAATATGCATTTTAATAAAGTGATCAAAACGTATGGCTTCATTAAGAATGGAGAAGAACCCTTCATTTACAAATGGGTAAATGGTCCAGCAGTGGTATTTTTTGTTTTGTACGTGAATGACATTCTCTTAATCGAAAATGACATCCCCGCACTATAAGAAATAAAAATCTAGTTGTCATCGTAGTTCTCCATGAAGGACTTAGGTGAAGCATCCTACATTTTAGGAATAAAGATCTATAAGGATAGATCTAAAAGGATGTTTGGTATATCCCAGTCCACGTACATAAAAACTGTGCTGAAGAGGTTCAGCATGGAGAATTTCAAAAAGGGCTATCTTTCGATAGGTCAAGAAATTCCACTCTCTAAGAAGGACTGTCCGACAACTCCTGAAGAGAGAGAGCGTATGAGTAAAATCCCATATGCTTTGATAGTGGGGTCTATCATATATGCAATGACATGTACAAGATCAGACATGATATACTCACTAGGAGTAGTGAGTAGATATCAATCTGACCTTAAAGAAAATTATTGAAAGGTGGATAAAACCATCCTTAAGTATTTGAGAAATACTAAGGACCAATAGTTGGTTTATGGTGAATCAAATCTAAAACTAGTGAGGTTTATAGACTCCAGCTTTTAATTTGACCATGATGACAGCAAAAGCGTGTTGGGGTACATCTTTACCCTAAATGGTGGAGTCATCTGCTGGAAAAGTTCTAAGCAGCATATAGTGGCAGACTTTATTTGCGAAGCAAAGTACATGGCAGTATCAGATGTAGCAAAGGAAGCTATGTGGCTGAGGAAGTTCATCACCGAGCTCGGAGTAGCACCCTCCATTGATGGTCCAGTCCTGCTTTACTATGATAGCACTGGCGCCATAGCTAAAGCAAAGGAACTGAAGGCACACCAGCGGACAAAGCACATTCACACCATTTTCATCTGGTCCATGGGATCATAGATTGTGGTGACGTCAACCTTTAGAAGATCGATAGAAAGGAGAACCTAGCCAACCCCTTCATTAAAACCCTAGAAATCATGAAGTTTGACAATCGTAAGTCGAATATGGGTATTAGATACTGTGCCGGATGGCTTTAGGATAAGTGGAAGTTGTTGGAAATTATGTTCCGAAAGTCAATCGTTAGCCTGTTAACAGTTGAGCTACTTTATATATGTAATTAATCATTAATAAATAAAATAATTTGGCATGTTTTTCATCACAAGTCTTTATCTTTAACGAACTCCATTTTTTTGATGAAGTCCTTAGGACTATTTAGTTTCGATAAAAAGAGGATTTATCGATTAGTCTTTAAATCAGTTCACGATCAAATGATAGGCTGTTAAATAGGACGACAATGTCTATCGAGCATAGGTCACTGTATGCCATATAGATTGGTTGTCCTCCTAATCAAGGAGTGTGGAGACACTGGTATGGCATACCGATGAGATGTATGGGTATATCATCATTGAACATGACCAACTCTAGAGCATTCTTCTATCGATGATGTCTCTGATGAGATATAGATATAAGTGTCCCTTAGACTTGAGATCACCTTAGTGACTTACAAGCAACTCACTGTGCTTTGGTATCGGACTAACTAAATTTTTAATTCAATAATGGAGGGCTTCTAGGCACAGTCAAGTACTTGCAAAGTCAGTGTGTGATCAAGATGAAATTGACCACTCCAAGAGTTTGAGAAGAATGTATCATTGTATTTCAATATAGCAAAACCTTGGCTAGGATAATCCATCAGATGGATTCGATATTTTGAAATATAATGTGGACAATCTGATCAGAGTTGATAGTTGAACTTTGAGATGTTCAACGAGTATTTTGGTCAAGGGGATGAAATATATGAAAACTATATCCGCATGGGTTCTAAGGATAGTGTTCTACACATTCGACCTATCTGACCGTTGGGTATTATTGCTAGATGGTCACTTCGATTGGTATAGAAATTTCTTTCTATGCTACCGACTTAGGTTCAGACCCATGATTTCACATACATTAGAGCTCATGATCTGATCGGATGGTTGATCAACAATTGAGAATTGTTCTAGGGTTAAACGATCAATTCGATTGATGTTTAACCTAGTGCAAGTATTATAGGAGGATTGATTAGCAATTCGAATGCTAATTGGCTTAATTTGATTAAGTCAAAGGATTGAGATTAAGTTTAATTAAATATAATTTAATTAGATTTAGTTTGGACTTGATTGGATCAAGTCCAATTGACTTATTGGATAAGTCAAGTACAAGAAAAAACTAGTCCTAGTCTAACTAGGACTTAGCTCAACCCAATTTTCTAATTTGATTAGAAAATTAAATCATAATTAAATATAATTTAATTTTATTTAATTAAACCATTAATTGGATTAGAACCTAATTTAATTTGGTTAAGTTGGTTTTGGTTTAATTTGGTTTAAGAAACCACTTTGACCAAGTCATAGATAGAATCCTAGTAAGACTAGGATTCCTCCTTGCGCCATCTTAGTCCCAATGCCCTCCATGCCTATTTTTTTGATATTTTTCATGAAAAATCCTTTTCTTCCTGATCTTCACATGTGCCCCCTCGCTCCCTCTCTTTCTCATATGGTAATTGGGTAGAAGACCAAGTTAAAGGAGTTTGTTTCGATATTGGATTCTATGAGATAGAATCCTAACAAATCCAAACTCTTCCCAAAAGGTGCCATCCTCTCTCTTAATTAATTTCTCTCTTATTCCACATAAGAAACCTCTTTTCTTGTACGCCTTTTCTTGTTGGTACATGCCAAAAATTATGGAGGGGGCATCCAAGAGTTGGGTTCTGGCCGTCAAATGGTGATCCGATGCTTCCAAAAATACCAAAAATGGATGTGTAATGGCCCAGATCAAGTCAGATTAAATTCTGATTATTGGATCGCACTTGATGGAGGAAATTAGGCCATTGATCATGCGCCTGAGAGTCTGATCACTGTCAGAAGCTTTCTGGACCATCAAATCGAAGCTAGAATCAAGCACTATCGTTTGATGGTGATCCGGGTGAAATCAGAAATCAAATCAGAGTTGGAATAAACCTTGACCATTCGATCTTGACCACAAGCAACCACCACCGCACGATCATGTATTTACTATTCCTATGGACCGTGTGGACCAGCTGCACCATACATCGCAACCAATCAGCGCTCGCTACTTTGATGCAAAATTACCTTTTTACCTTGTAGACCATGATGGATTTTCTGTGAACCCTTTAAGGGTCTAGGTCCATCATGTGTCGCACCATGATTTGCCAGTGTTTGCTGAGCTGGTGGTCCACGCCCGGATCATAGATCGGTGGGTGGCTTCTGGGCTTGAGTCAGCTAGCATGGCTGGCTTGGTCAGCTTGGCTCGATGCGTTTGGATGCGCCGGCTGCTGCGGCGTGGCAGCTTGAGCCGGTTGAACCGTACGTTATTTTTCATTTAATTTTTTTTATTTTATTTCTTTAGAAATTCATATCTTTTTTGTTTTAGCTCCATTTTGTTCAAAACTTATTTCATTATGATCAAAAAAATAAGCTCCTTCCACTGATATTAAAATTTTATTTTTTATTTTTATTATTTTTTAATTAATTTTTTAATTAATAAAAATATGAATTTCTCAAAAATATGTATCAATTAATTATTAATTCTTAAAAATAATCATAAATTAATTGATAAATTGATGCTTTTATAGGTAAATTTATGGTACTTATCAGTGCCCCTTGACTTGTCTTATTTGACCTTTCCTTATCTAGTATTTGACCTAGACAAGGACTTTCCTTTTCTTATATATTTTGAATGAATTTTAACTTAAAATTTTCATGGTTTATAGACCTTTGAGAGGGCTTTGAGCTATATAAAAATCAAGGAGAGAGAACCTCTGGGGCATTGAGATTCAATAGATACAAAACTAGGTGTCTAGGTGAGAGCAAAGAGAAGAAGAAGAGGATCTTCTTCTAGGAATGCTGTGTTCATCTCGTTCCTTCCTTCTTCCTTGGGTTTTCTGAGAGTGTCTCACGTCTAAAACATCTTCTTCTTCTTCTCCTCTTTGGAAGAGTCCACCCTAGAAGAAAGGAGGCATCTGATCAATCATCGAAGAAAGATCAGCGCAGTACCAGTATACTGTACTGATTTTCGGCATCTGAATTTCTGATCGTGATCATGGGCTCGTGTGGACGACTCCTAGAGGTCGGACATGTGTACGGCTTTCAACTTCATCCTCAAGCCTAGATCAATGAGTTAGAATGTTTAACTCACTCAGATAATAGATCTGATCTATTGTTGTTTTTTCATACATGCACGAGATGTAGTGTAGATCTAGGTTGATGAGATCAACCTTTTTTTCTTGTTTATTTTTTATTTTAGATTTAAATGTCATGCAATAATCATATAATATAGTCTTAGATCTAGGGATTATCTGATATTTAGAATTAATTAGATTAATTTTGAGTCTTTTACTGCAGATCTAGAAAAAGTTTCAAGATCTGGCCCTAAAATCCTAGATCTGGTTCCTTCAGCCTCTTCTTCCATTCACAACTGAAAGAAAAAATTTTTCTTTATTTTCTATCATTCTTTAGAATTAGGACTTCCTCATTAGGGGCAGCTGAGAGGTTTGGTCCGTCGAGCTCTTGGGCTGGAAAGAGAGGACCTCGACTCGATAGCAAATTAAGAAATTACTGAGCTCCTCTACTATCCAAATTGCTGAAATCTTTGACCTTGTTTAACCTCGATCTAAACTCCTTCAATCCGGCAGGTATACATTTACATCTTGTTAACTATTCTTTTATCTTTTCTTCTAACTTTGATTTTTTCACTATTGCAAAAATAACTCTGAAAGAAATGAAGCACTTATCTAAGGAACTTCGGGCCCACAAGAGAAAGGGCAGCGCACCTGGTGAGACATCTAAAAGAATGAAGGTTGATGCTCCAAGCTCGACTGCACCTTCCAAAACTACTATCACCCCCTAGGTTTTGGTACCTCCAATAGCTTTGAGTCCACCAACTGAGGTCCAAGTCCCAGTGGCTCCTGTTGAGAAGGAGAAAGAAGTGGAAAGGAAAAGAAAAAAGTCACTCACCAAGAAGGCTCGATGTCAAAACAACTCTGAAGGGTCCAATGGTGACAGTGCTGACTGGGGAAGCAATCTCTTCGATAATTGAAAGGTCATCAAATCTTTGATTGATGGATGTACCTTGTCGGATGTCATGGATAGGATCATCCACATCAACTTTGAGCAACGAATGTGGGATTCCCTCAGGACCTTCCTTGAAGTAACTATCCTATCCCCCCCTTTTTAAACTTCTTTATGTGTTTTTCTACTGGCACGACTAACTTTATCTTTTGTAGATGGGTCACCAATTGATCGCCAACATCAAGGCGATCAATCTTCAAAGGGCTGAGATTTCAAAGGCGGTGAGAATTCTTGAAGAGCACAAGACCGAGATCGACTGCCTGTTGAAGGAGAAATTTGCTGAGGTTGGGCATCTTCATGAGGTAGTCGAAAGTGCTGAACTAAATTCAGTGAAGGCGAAGGAAGAGTTGGTCATGGTGATAGAGAGGAGGAAGAAAGCAGAGGCCAAAGTTGCTGAAAAGGAGATGTAGATAAGCAGGGCCAAAGATCAAGCCATTTTGGACTTTAAGGCCACCAAAGAACTAGAAGATATAAAAATCAATTTCACCAAGGAAGCCTTCATCAAATGACTCGAGCTTTGTCAGAGGAATGTAGCTGAGAAATTTCCCAAATTGGATCTCGACTTTCTGGTGGGGGAGTCTTCTGATGAGGAGGCCGAACCTTCAACCAGTAGCATCGATCTTCCAACCATCGAACCCGTCGCTGCAACCTTTGGATCTACCCAAGAGGTTGAGACTGCCGAGGATGCGCCGACCTCATCCGCTGCCCCACCTCCGAAGGTCGGAGACTTTTGATGACGGTAATTTTTTTCCTACTTTCATGTACTCAAACATTTCAATTAATGAAAGTGAATTTCTTTTCTTTGCCATACCTCTATGCCATGATATCTTTATCCATTAAATGTAGTCTCTAGTCGAAGCAAAATCTCTACCTTAGGGTATTCCCTTGAAGGCTCAAATCAAAAATTTGAGGAAAGAAGTTCGTCAAGTCAAGAAGAAATTGGAAAAGACCGAGGATGAACTCAAAAAATCCAAAAAGTATTATGTTGATGCTGTTGTTGAGATCAACCACCTACGTCAGTCATCTAAGCAATTTTCTAGGGAGTACACAACAAGAATTATCATCTATCCGAGGAGCTTGAGCGGGCGAAGAGGCTTGCGAGCGAAAGGGCCTGGACCTCGATTGCAAAGATTTGCTCTCTTGAGGCCGAGCTTTGCGAAGCAAAGGAAAAGGTCAATCAGTTGGAGAGGGGTTCAGCCTAGGCTCAGGGTCAAGTAGAATATGGCTGGGATTGATCGAAGAAATTCTCCAACCTCCAAAAGCAACTATGGGATGCTGAGAGGTCGTACGAGACCTATCGGATTGGTTGGTTCAGGTAGATTGACAAGTACAAGAAGAAGCTTAAAATGGTGAATGCCAAGGTGATGCGGCGTCAAAAATAATTGGCGAACAGAGTCCAAGCTGATCCCAGTGGGGATCTAGAGAATGTTGCTTCTCTAAAGAGAACCCTTAGAGGTGTTTCTGAGTCTTACGAGAAGAACAAGGCCAAACTTCTTTAGCTTAAGTTCCAAATAGCCTATAATGAGAATGCAGTAAAGGATGCAGAAGCTGAATCCGTCGTCTTGAGAAAAGACAAAGAGAAGTAGAAGACGACCTCCAAAGATCCCAAAAATTATTCTGTGAGAGTTTGGCAGCAAGGCAGGACCTTGAAGAGAAGGTAGAGGATTTGAAGCACTCCCTTGTGCTGGCCGGGGGCGGAAGTCCAAAGTTCGAGTCTGAGTAGGACTTCATCCTATTCTCTTCTTTTTTTTTTGTATTCGATCCTCCAAACCTCCGCTTGTAATGAACTTCATCTCAATGAAATAATATTTTTTTTACTACAATAAAATCTATTTTTTATGATGCAAATATTTCATCACAAATAATCAATTTTTATCGCTGATAATTATTAGCGATGCAATATACGTCGCTAATTCTTCATCGTAAAAAATAGGATTGCAGATAATAATAAGTGACGAAAAAATCATTTTCATCACTAATAATTTTTTTATAATAATTTTTTTTATTTATTAAATTTTCTATGATGAAATATTTATGATGGAAAAAATTTACATCATAAATTAATTTCTTCTCGATGAAAAAATTACGTCATATATAAAAAATATCTACGACAAAAAAATTTTCCATCATAGATAATTGATTATTTGTGATGAAAATTTTTCATCGCAAATACCTTTTTGTTTATGATGGATTATTTTCATCATAAATAATAATTAATTATTTATGATGAAAAATTTTCATCATAAATATTTTTTTATTTATGATAGATTATTTTTATCATAAATAATTCCTTCATAAATTATTTTTTTAAAAAAATATTAAAATATATTTTATATTATATTTTTAATATTTATTTTTATAATTTATAAAAATTAAAATAAAAATTTATAAATAAATTTCATCATTTCATCCATAAATAAATTTCATCATTTCATTATATAAAAATATAATTATAGAAAATGTTTTTTTATAAATATAAAATATCCAAAATAAAAATAAAAATATATACAAATAGGCCATCTGCCATCAAGCATCGGCAATATTTGAAGAAGGAGAATGGGCCGAAGGAGGAGAACACTTAGAGAAGCTCGAATCGACCTTCTGCTGCCTCATCATCTGCATCATTTGCTCTATCTGTACAATCCGCTCCATCATTTGCATCTAAAATAGTTGGTATTCATCGATGCATGCAGTTAACTCAGTAGTCTGCTGTCGATCTTCAGTAGCCTATCTCTGTATCTCCACCAGCCAGACATCATAGGCAGTATGGATGTCAGTCCTAGACGGACGTGAAGATGTAGGAGCTCTGATCCTATGCCCTAGCTCCTAACATAATAGGTTCTCGTACCAAGCATCTGATCATAGATCTCATCATTTATGGGTGCGGTCGAGCCCTCTGGGATAGGCTGGGACTAGTGTCTATCATACGATCCTGAAAATTAAATTTATAGCTATTCTAAGTTTGTACTAAAAATTAAAATATCAATAAAAAAATAGTTGGAAGAACTTACATAAAGCTCTTAGCTTCTGGCCGTCCACCCCCGCTGATGGATCTACTGATAAATCTTGATCCTACTAAGAAACTCACCACTCTCTACATCTCTCTATAATTTGAGAATAATTAATAAAAAATTTTAAATAGTTAAATAATTAAAATATGATAAATAAAAATTACTTACCATCTGCTCCATATGACGAATGAATGGCCTCGAACTCCCATAATACAAGACTGTCTGTCTCGCCCGATTTATGGTATTTTTGGCACATCGATCCTATATAGTTAATATTCAAATTAGTTAGTAAGTAACTAAATTTAAAAATAAATAATATTTAATTATTAAATTCTAAATAAAAAAAGTTACCTGATATGTTGGATCCTCATACGTATGGCATATGACAGCCTAATCTTCTATAGTGATGCTGTTATATGGCCGCTATCACACTGCCTCTACCTCCTGATCGTGCATTAAAGCATATCAGTGGCGATGAATGTGATGCTGGTACTTCTTGAAATATGAGCATAAATGATCATTTATAGCTCACCGTATGCGATCATGCTCAAAATCAATAATATCAAAAATAGCCTATGAATAACAAATATTATAAGAATACAGTGCTAATTAAATATTTAAATAAATATTGTTATACCAATAAGTGGCTATAGAAGATCTCTCTCTGAGGTCATGTAACCTGGCGCCAATCAAAAAGCATCATTGGGGCATAGCTATGGTAAATGATGCCCAGCTCAGTCTACCGTGACTCGCACCATCTCCTAATAGGCCTGGTATAGCTTGGTAGAATCTCGATGCGGAGACACTATCCCTCATGCTCGCATCTCCAATGCTCAAGGGCGAGGTTCTTCGACGGACCTTGTCCTTGCCTCACCACCAAAAGAGAATGGCCTGAAAAAATAATAAATAAATTATTAGTATAATAGCCATCTATAACCTAATAGGTAAATTAAAATTAAATTTTATAATATAAAAAATATTAAAATATCACTCGGGCCTACCTCACTCAAACCTACCTCAGTCGGACCCACCTCTGTAGGGCCCTCCGGCGACTCCGATGGTGCAGCAATGAAAATGGGGGAAGGCTCAAGGGTTGGCTGGAAAGTCGAACATCATCGTATCCCTCCTAGCGCCATACCTGCAATGCTTAAACTATGCATATAATTAACTTGACATATAAATGAATATAATAATAAATAATAATAGTGAAAAATATATAAATGCTAATGAATAAATTTTTATTGCATACCATTATTGCAAGAGAAGATTCAACAAAGAATATAGATCTACTTATCAATATCCGTATCCTCCTCGATTGGTAGATCCTCCTTCAAATCATAATAATTAGTTAATGTATCATCTTCTATCTCATTATCATTTATGAACCAATCGTCACCCTCCAAATCATTAAGATTAAATACAAAATCAGTTTCAACTTCATTGGATGGTAGATCAGCCCTATTCAAAGGAGCTATCATAAGTTCTTCATTAACAAGATGCTTGGTCAATGTTTGTTCTTCTTCTTGAAAAGCTTTCTCTTCATGTAGGTCTGAATTATTGTCCATCTTTAGTGGGGTTGGTATATCATATATGTTTTTAGATATTATTCTTTGTACGACATGCCAATTATCTTGATATTTTGGATCCTTTAAATATATTACTTATTTTGCTTGAGTTGCTAATATATACGGCTCATTCTGGTACCATGTTCGTGCAAAATTTATATTGATAAAGTATGGATCGATATGAATACCAATCTTTTTATTGCTAATATCCCACCATTCACACTAAAATAGGAATATCGAATTTTCAGACCCATACTTTAATTCTATGATATCTATCAATACACCAAGATATTTAATCTTCTATTCTCCTTCATATCCTATCGTAGCAATCCCACTATTCTTGGTCCATCTTTGCATCTCAAGCTTTTTTGTATGAAATCTCATTTCTCCAATGATATAGGATGTGTAGTAGTTAACCCTTCGATTGGGACCACATGCTAAATTGTATAACTCATCGATCGCACCCTCTTCTTTATTGAAATATTTATATTTTATCTATAATATAGCAAAAAAATTATGTTGTTATAAGTAATTAATTACATAATTATAAAAATATAATGTAATACTAGTGAAACTTACATGATCCTCAAACTATTTTGTAAATTTTGTCCTATGTCAATCATCAACATTTATATTATTTTTTCTGGATAGTATATTCTTATGCTTGCTGCAATAAATCATCATTTTTAATTTTACATCGACATGAAATAAATTAGTTAGAATTCTAAAATTATGCTAAGATAATATTTACTCGATTAAATCTTCAATTTCTTCATAATTATTTAGAATATAGAAGTATGCTTTGGATAGTTCATTCATGTCCATAAACTCATATCTTCTTTTATACATGGGTCGAACAATTTGATTGAATATGGATAGTGTCAGTTCATCATCATGCCATTCACGGTCAGCATTACGATCTGCATGATTGAATCTTATTTTGATATCATCAAGATACATCGAATAGAATGTAAGATACTTCGTAGCTATGTATGCTTCCACTATGGACCCTTCAGGCCATGCCTTATTGCGAACATACTTTTTTAGGGTACACAAGAATCTATAAATATAAAATAATTTAAAGAGTTCTAATATATTTACATCTTACAACTAATATGTCAAAGAGATTATGATTTCTTTACCTTTTAATAGGAAACATCCACCGATAATATACCGGGCGAGTCAGAAGAGCTTGTTTTGGAAGATGAATAGTCAAGTGCACCATAACATCAAAAAATGATGGTGGAAAGATTTTTTCTAACTTATAAAGAATGAGCACAATATCCTTCTCAAACTTCTCGATTAAGTTAATTTCAACTTTTGGCAATATAGTTCTTGAAAAAACACTCCTAGCTTAATCAATGTTGTTTTAATATCACCACTTAGATAGCCACACATCACCATAGGAAGCAAGCGCTGCATCATTATATGGGGGTCATGACTTTTTATGCTAGAGATATTGCCATCATTGTTACCAACATATCGTAATACATTTGAAGCATAAGCATAAAAAAAATTTATAGTTTTGAATCATCTATAGAAATTCTTCTTCTCCTTGCCAAAAAGTGAATAATATATAGGTGGCATAAAAAATTTATCACCTTGATGAACTAAATGCAGCTCCAACTGGATTTCAATTTCTTGCAAATCAAGGTGAGTTTTTGAATTATCTTTTTTTTTCCTATGATGTTCAATACTGTACTGACGATATTATCACAAATATTCTTCTTAATGTGCATCACATCTTGGTTATGATGAAGTAGTAGGAGCTTCTAGTATGGTAGTTCAAAAAATAGGCTTCATTTCGTCCAATTCAGCTCAGCTTCAGTACGCTTCTGCTTGCGAGTATCCAATGTTTTTTTAAATTTCACATTTTCAATGACTTCAAGTTGTTCTAAAACTTTCACTCCATTTAACTCCTTAGGTGGTGGACATCGATCAGACTTACCATCAAAATATTGATTATAATGAGTCCTCCAAGAGTGATTAGCAGGTAGAAACCGTTGATGATCTATGAAGCAGATTTTCCTTACATGCTTTAAATGTAATGAGGACATATCCTTGTTGCATATCTGACATTCCAAATATCCCTTGGTATTCCAACCCAGATAAGATTCCATATGCAGAAATCATTTATGGTCCTTAAAACTAATGCAGGCAACTTAAAATTTCTTTGACCGACAGAATCGTATGTATGTACTCCATTTTTTTATAGTTTCTTCAGATCATCGATTAAGGATCGTAGATATACATCAATTTCATTATCTGGTGCTTTCGGATCTAGAATCAATAGTGACATAAAAATAAATGGCTCTTTCATGCATTTTCAAGGTGACACATTATATACAACTAGCATCATAGGCCACATGCTGTAGGAAGTACTTAAATTACCAAAAGGATTAAATCCATTTGTCGCTAGATCAAATTGGATATTGTGTGGGTCACTCGCAAATAGCGGATGCTTTGCATCGATGTTTTTTCATACTACAGAGTCAACCAGGTGGCTAAGTATGTTCTCCTTCGAAACCCGCTTCTTACGATGCCATCTCATTTCTTCAGCTATCTTTGGACATATACAACCTTTGAAGTCTTGGAATCAATGAAAAATACCTTAAAACCTTATGAGGTATCTTCTTTTCTTTCCTATTATTGGTTTTGTACCTAGGCTCACCATATTGCAGACATTTACTTGCTTGTTCGTTCTTCTTGTAAAATAATATACAATCATTTTTGCAGGCATGTATAGGAATATAGTCAAGTCCCAATTTCCATATATACATTTTTGATTCAGTATATGATTTCAAAAGTGTCGATCCATCGGAAAGAGTTGCTTTAATCAATGTTAAATTTTGATCAAAAGACTTCTGACTCCATCCGTTCAGAGTTTTAATATGAAGCAATTTGATCAAAAATTCTAACTTGGAGAACTTCACATAATTTTGGTAGAATGGCTCTCGTGCATCCCGATCAAGCTTTGCAAACTATTGAAAAGTCCCTTCTGACTCATTAATATTGTATTCATGATCAGAACTGCCTTGAGATGCACTAGCACTCATTGGTACATTTGAGTTAACATCCTGATGTAAATCATCTAATAGTGAACCTATACCATCATGTTCGATAGGTTCAGCAGCATCAATATCATCTTCGATATTGTCATCATCATACACAACTTCATTCAGATCACCTTTCCTATGCCATATCCAGCGAGTATACTTCTTGTCCATACCAAAATGTAGTAGATGCTTCTCAATAAGTGATATATAATGATATACCATATTGACACATCTTTTGCATGGATACTTTATTCGACCGGCACTATTAGCCTTATACTATGCAAATTCAATAAAATCTTGAATACCTTTTCGATATTCAAGCAAGAAAATATGCCTAAAGTTTATCCAACTTTTGTCGATATCCATTTGATAACAAAGAATAATGATTCATGAATCCTAACTCCACCAACTCTTTCCTAATAGGTGTGGTCCTATCCCTTTTAAAAATGCATCACTTTTATTATTGCGATAGCTTTGTTCTTTGTTCCATATTCGAAAAAAATCTAGTAGCATCTCCCTACAGTTCTCAAAGTATATGATATAAATGGATCATATTTTAACCACATCTAATATGTACTCGAAGAACAAACGAGGTAACTACAATGGAATTTTTCATAATAGAACATAGAACACCATGATAATAATAAAATATTGATGCATTTTTGAACTATCCAAATCGGGGCATCCAAGAGCCATTCATAAAGTCCATTTTGGGGATCCTTAGATCGACTCTTGAATAGGAGTCTAAGGTTATATCAATGCATGTATTAAGTCATTATCAGATAGGATCCCAAATTAGATCTCGGATCGAATCCTGAATCGGATCTCGAATAGGATCCTAGACCAGATCCCGACCCGAATCTCGATCGAGATTCGATTTGGATCATGATCCAAATCCTAATTGAGATCTGACCCGAATCATGATCCAAATCCGAACTAGATCCCGGACATGATCCCAGACTGCATGCCAGACACAATCCCAGACTGAGATCCGACCCGAATCATGACTGGATCCTAGACATGATCTCGACCCAAATTTTGGATAGGATTTCGACTCATATCTCCGATCGAAATTCGATCCGAATCCCAAATTGGATAGCTCATATACATTAAAAATTAAAACCTTCGATTAATGCAAATTAAAATATTAAATCATAATCATAATGAAATACAGGGACTAAACAAATCAAAACATTAAACTATAACAATAAAGCATAAAAATATAATTAAAAATCTAAATATTTTAATTATAAAAATATCTTTTTAAAAATATTTTATCAATTTATCTTAAAACTTATTTATCAATAATAATAATATTATTATTACTACGTCAACTACTACTACTACTATGATTACTATTATTATTATTATTACTATTATTATTGCTTATATTATTATTATTATGATTATTATTGTTATTATTACTATTATTAATATTATTATTACTACTTTTACTATTCTTATTGTATCTATTACTATTATTATTATTACTATTACTTATTTTATTATTATTACTATTATTATTATTATTTTATTTTTTTAAACTATTTATCAATTAAATTATTATTATTATTATTATTATTGTTATTGTTGTTGTTATTATTATTACTACAACTACTATTACTATTATTATTACTTATATTATTTTTATAATAATATTATTATTATATTATATTACTACTACTATATTTTACTATTATTTATTACTAGTACTATTTTTATTATTACTATTATTATTTTTATTATAATTATTATTTTATTTTTATTATTTATTAAAATATAAAAAATGAGTAATGACTAACTCAACCCCCTACAGGCCCTCCGCCCTCCACCCGTCGAGGCCCCCCACCCCCTGCAACTTCTCTCCATTGCCCACCACTTGCGGCCCCCCACCCGAGCCGCACCGTCACCACCGCCCTCCACGACCCACCGCCCTCCGCCCCCCACCTATCGTGGCCCCCACCTCTAAGGCGCCACTTCGCCGTCCATCCATCGTGGCCCCTACTCCCTGCGGTGCCCCTCCGCTGCCCACCACCCACGGCCCCCCACCCGACCCATCATCGCCACCCCTCCACGCCCCACCCCCCATAGCCTTCCACCCCCTGCGGTGCCCCTCCGCCCTCTACCCCTCGCAGCCTCCCACCCCCTACAAGCAGCACCTCTTTACCTTACACCACCCATCCTGTCACCACACCCCTCCACGCCCCACCCCATGGCCCCCCACCCCCTGCGGTGCCGGCCCTCTGCCTCCCACCACTAGTGGCCTCCACCAGGCCTATCAACCGCCATGCATGGCCTGTAGTCGGCACTCACCCTCCATGTCCCACCACTCACCATCGACTACCATATGGCAACACACGTGGCCCCCCAGATGATCGAAAGAATAAAAAAAAGAAAAAATCTAACCAGTCGGTGGCCAGGAAGTTACCTTCGATTCAACCATAGTGGCAGCGGCAATGGCATCGACAACAATGGTGACAATGGTGGCAGCAACGATGGCAGTAGCGGGAGATGTAGTCATCGACCGATGGAAGCCCAGGAGGAGGGGGAGAGAGGATGAGGGAGAGAGAGAGGAGAGGAGGGGGTTTTGATTGAACCGTTAGAGAGTGGGTTTTGCATGAGTAGGAGAGAATATTTAAAGGATTTTAGCAACGAACTTTTAGCGATGAAAATATCATCACTAAAATGATTATTAGCGATAAAAAATTTATTTTTGTTGTAATAATTCCCACCAATTATTTTCTTAAAAAAAAATTTCCCTCACCAAAAAATATTAAAATATCTGGTCAATTTATTTGTAATGAAAATAGAATTTACGTCATAAATAACTATTATTTATGATAAAAAATTTACATCATAAATAATTTTTGATAAAATAAAATATTTAAAAAAAATTAAAAATTAGGTGAGATTATTTATGATGGAAAATTTTCATCATAAATAATTAAATTTTTATAATGAAAAAGTATTTTCATTATAAATATCAATTTATTTATGATGAAAAATACAAAAAATTTTCATCATAAATAATATTAGATAAATTAAGAATTTAAAAAATAAAAAAAGACTAGATTATTTATGATGGAAAATTTTCATCATAAATAAATAAATTTTTCATCATAAATAATCTATTTTCATTTTAAGGGCACAAAAGGTGGACTATTTTTTTTAAAAAAAAGAGCAAAAATATGCCATGCATGGTCGATGCGATGGGATTAAGGGGTGCATGCATGTCCACTATTAACTAGCCTATAAGTAAACTAATATTTTTTTAATTTTAAAAAAAATAGTATTCTTTTAAAAAAAAATTATTTTTTTCTACATATTATATAATTTTAAAATTTAAAATTTATTTTCATCATTCATTATTTAAGTAATTATCGTATATGCATCGTCACCAAATATCGTCTCGATCTGATAGCTCTAGTTATACAGATCGATAAAATTTGATTTTGATGGTCATGAACGATCACATGATGATATGATATATAAAAATTATTGATGGATCCAAAAATTTATGATGATGATTTCTGTGATATTTGTAGCATACTATTAAAATTTTATTTTAATCAGATATAATTATCTTAATCAATTTAGCATAGAATGATTTGGATCGTTAAATGAAAAATGAGCAATTAAAATGTCAATTGGCATGTGATTATAAGATGATTTTTTTAGATAAATGATCTTTGCTAATAGTTTGATCATTTTTACAATGATGATCATAAAAAGCAAATCACGTATGTATAAACTATCTAAAATTACACATCTATTGATACATATTCTTAAAGTCCTTAAGCAATTATACTTACGCTTTTATAAAATATACTTAATGTGGATTATTCATATATGCAGAGTTTAGATTTTACAATCACCATCATACAAAATAATTAAAATAGTAGTAAAGATCATTTATCTAAAAAATTATCTTATAATCTGACGTCGTTTGATCTTTTGATCACTCTTTTTTATTTAACAGTCTACATCATCCTATGCTAAATTGACTATGATAATTATATCTAATTGAAGTAAAATTATGATACTATACTATAAATATCACAGAGATCATTATTGCAAATTTTTGGGTCCATCAATAGTTTCTATCTATCAGATCATCATGCAGTCATTTGTGACCATCGAAATCAAATTTTATCAATCTGCATAGCTAGAGCTACCAGATCGAGGAGATATTTTGTGATGATGCTTGCATGATAATTACTTAAATATTAAATGATGAAGATAAATTTTAAATTTAAAAATTATATAATATTTAAAATATAATTTTTTTAAAAAATACTATTTTTGTTAAAATTAAAAAAAAATATTAATTTGCATGTGGGCTAGCTAATAGTGGATGCACGTGCACCCCTCAATCCCATCACATCGACTATGCATGGTGCATTTTTGCCCTTTTATTATTTTTAAAATAGACGATATTTTCTATTTTTTAATTTAAAATTTTGGTTGATGTATTTACGATAAAAATTTTCTATTACAAATAATCTATTATTTATGATAAAAATGATATTTATATTATAAATAACTGATTATTTATAATGAAAAATTTTTATTGCAAATAATCTACCTTTTTAACTTTTTTAAATAATTTAATCATGATAGATTATTAGCGATAAAACTTTTTATCATAAATAATTAATTATTTATAATGAAAATATAATTTTTATTATAAATAATAAATTATTTATGATAAAATATTTCTATCATAAATAATCTATCTTTTTAATTTTTTAAAAATAATTTTTACATGGTAGATTATTAGTGATGAAACTTTTTCATCACACATAATTAATTGTTTATGATAAAAATAAGATTTCCATCATAAAAAATATATTATTTAAAATAAAATTTTTTTTATCATAAATAATGCTATATTTTTTATTTTTTAAATTATTTATTCATGCAGATTATTTATGATAAAAATTTTTCATCATAAATGATCAGTTACTTATGGTGGAAATTAAATTTTCATCATAAATAATTAATTATTTATAATAAAAATTATTCATCATAAATAATCAATCTTTCTAATTTTTTAAATAATTTATTTACTATTGATTATTTATGATGGAATATTTTCATCGTAAATAATCATTATTTATGACGTAAATTTTATTTTCATCATAAATAAAAATTATTAGCGATGAATTTTTTTTTTGTCGCTAATACTTGTATTTGCAATGAAATTTTTTTCATCGTAAATAAGTCCATTGTAAAAGATCAATTTTTTTATAGTATAAGGATCTTTATTCATATCAGGATGAGGTCCTTCTATTTCTGATATGGTTGTTTTTTATTCTTGTTAGGATGAGGTCCTCCTATTCTTAATAAGATTATCGGAGCATAAAAAGAGTCATTACGTGGGCTTCTCCCCATTATCTTCTATCTTAAATAATTAGAGGTGTTCACCCATGTTAGGATGAGGTCCTTCTTCTATTCCTAATATGGTTGGCTTTTAACTTTGTTAGGACGAGATTCTCCTTCTATTCCTAACAAGATTGTCGGAACACAAAAAGATCTTTGAAAGGACCTCTCCCTATGACCTTCTATCTTAAATAATCGAAGGCCTTCATCTATATTAGGATGAGTGAGGTCCTCTTCCTATTCCTAATGTGGTTAGCTTTTATCCTTGTTACGATGAGGTCTTCATCCTGATCCTAACAAAGTTGTTGGAGAGCAAAAGGGCCATTAAGAGGGCCTCTTCCTATTATCTCTTATCTTAAATAAATCGAGGCCTTCACCCATGTTAGGATGAGATTCTCCTCCTATTTCTAATATGATTAGCTTTTATTCTTGTTAAGATGAGGTCCTCCTCTTGCTCCTAACAATGTTGCTTGGGTACAAAAAGGTTGTTGAGAGAGCCTCTCTCCATTACCTCCTATCTTAAATAATCGGATGCCTTCACCCCTGTTAGGATGAGGTTCTCTTTCTATTCCTAACATGGTTAGCTTTTATCCTTATTAGGATAAGATCATCCTTCTGTTCCTAACAAGATTGCTGGGGTATAAAAGGATCATTGAAAGGACCTCTTCTCATTACCTTCTATCTTAAATAAGTGGAGGCCTTCATCTATGTTAGGATGAGATCCTCTTCCTATTCCTAGTGTGGTTAGCTTTTATCTTTGTTAGGATGAGATCCTCCTTCTGTTCTTAACAAGATTACTGTGGCACAAAAGGATTGTTGAGAGGGCCTCTCCCCATTACTTTCTATCTTAAATAATCAAAGGCCTTCACCCATGTTAGGATGAGGTCCTCCTC
Source organism: Cocos nucifera (assembly GCA_006176705.1). Taxonomy (NCBI): domain Eukaryota; kingdom Viridiplantae; phylum Streptophyta; class Magnoliopsida; order Arecales; family Arecaceae; genus Cocos; species Cocos nucifera. The sequence goes on from QRFJ01004436.1 coordinate 49,385, forward strand.
CTATTCTTATCATGGTTAGCTTTTATCCTGGTTATAGGTGGTGTGGTGCTCCTAAGCCTTGGGAGGCCACAGGCGGAGCCAGGGTGAGGGCTCCAGGGAGGCTAGGATAGGTATGGTCCTAGGGCTAGGATAGGAGTTATCCTAGGGTGGAGGCAGCATGTAGCTCTTCACAGGCTTGAGGTTCAGGTATTGAGGGCCTCAAGGGGCTTGGTTGGTGCTTCGGAGACCTGGGGCATAAGGTGGAGCAAGGAACCAAAGTAGGAGCTTGAAGGCTATAAAAAAAAGATTTTCTGTAGGTTAGCTGGCTCAGTCCAAAATTGGATCGACTAAGTCTTAGAGCATAGGTAAAATAGAGAGCTGTGCATTCGGGGCTGCTGGCACGGCATGAGATTGGGTCGGCTCAGTTTGCTCAGTTTCAGACTGAGCCGACCTAGTAAAACTTAGTTGGCTTAGTGTTGAGACTGAGCTGGCTCAGTGCACGGGTAGAGTTATGCAAGGGTCTGGGTTAATCCTAGGAGTCTTAAGGCCTGGTTCAAGAGGTCTTAAGGGGGCTAATTCATGTATGAGTTAGGTTAGCCTAGGAGAGTTTTTGAGCTGAGTTTTATTAGGGTTCATGTGGAAACTCTAGGGTATATAAATCAGAATATTGTAACTTTTACAATAAGGTTGAAATACAATTGAGCTTTTCTTCCTAACTCTCTTCTCTCTTCTCTCTGGTTCCAAGACCAAAATTCTAGCTTCTCTCATCTTTCTTATATCTTATTTAGTTTGTTGAATTAACACCCAGGTTCACGCAAGAGATTAGATCTACGATTGTGGCTCCGAGCAGCCGTAGGAACAATAATTAGTATCAGAGCCTGGTTGAGCATGAAAGAGGAAGAAGATCGATTTTTAGCAAAGGTCAGTAACGAGATTCAGATCAAAAGGCTTTCTCTAGGCTTCGTGAGGAAGGAAGAGATCACAAGACTACTGTCCACCATCCCTAATCAAGGTAATTCTTAGATTTACCTATTTGCTGTTATTTGATTTGGATTGATCATGGAGAACAGCGGGTTGAAGGTAGGATTAGAGAAGTTTGATGGAAAGAAAAGTTTCATGATGTGGATGGTAAGGATGGAGGATCTGCTAGTTCAGATGAGATTGGATTGGGCCTTGGAGAATAGGTCGGAGGAGATGACAGACAAGGAGTGGGTGTCCTTGGAGAAAAGGGCATGTGCCATGATTAGGACTTATTTGGCGGATGAGATTTTGTATGGTGTGTTGGAAGAAAGAACACCCAAGTGATTATGGTTGAGGTTACAATAGTTGTACAAGAGAAAGAACATATACAATAAGTTGATGCTGAAGAAGCAACTGTACAGTCTTCAGATGCAAGAGGGCGAGGATGTTGCGGGGTATATTCAGCGGTTCGATCGGATGAGCATGGACTTGCTCAATATAGGGGTGGATTTAGAAGAGGAGGATAAGAGTCTATTATTGCTGCGTTCGCTATCCAGGAGCTTCGATCCGTTGGTGATAACTTTGCTATATGGTAAGGAGACACTGGTGTATGAGAAGATCATATCAGTGCTCAGGTCCAACGAGTAGTGAGAACGGATGATGAAGAGGAAGGTCTTCTAGGAGAGTCTTATGGTTTTAGAGAAGCACAGAAAATGAAAGAAGAAGGACAAACAGAAGGGCAGCAAGGGGTCCAAGAGATGCTTCAAGTGCGGAGAAGCAGGGCACTTTAAGCAGGAGTGTTCATGTTGAAAGAAGTGAAAAGGAGGAGAAAGCTCGGATTTCATTAATTCAATCACTGATAGTGAAGTGTTGGATGAGCTCTTGGTGGTCTCGGAGGAGCCCACAGGATATGGTGTATCTAAGAGAGTTTTGGATAGGTCTGCAAAGTGCAGAGGGTCCGAAGGGATAGCAATGATATTCGAGGTACAACGGTAGGCCCAACAGTGCAGCATTGGATGGTTGGCCTCGGGGGACTCGGAGATAGAGTCGACTTTTGTGACATCAGGAGGACTTCAGTTCCAGGTGGAGCATCAGATAGAGGTGGCTTCACGAGTGGAGGAAGCTGTGACACGGATTTAGAGTAAAGGGGTGTAGAGGGAGAACTTATATCCCAGCACCAGTGTCGGAACTATATAGATCTAGGTGGAGAGGATTGTGTAGGGAGACAGACATGGCTTTGAGGGGACAGTGTCAGGTGGAGCATCAGGATATGCAGCGAGTGTCGGTAAAGGAACATTGCATGATTTTTAGAAAAGTTCAGGATAAGTGATGCAGCTGCCAAGCAAAAGGATACCTACAATTTCATAGGTGGTGCAGTGGAACAAGCCAAGGACTTCGCGGTGGAGGCAGTCATTCCGAAGGCCTCAAAGGGAGCTCAGCAACTGAAGAAGAATGGCAGTGATAAAATGAGCATGAGGGGCTATCAGGACATGTAGGGATAGTGGGATCGTGCATGAGGATGTTGCCAGGTGTGCCAGGGCTTGGGCATACCAAGATGGAGATTGTAGTTGGTGTGGTGCTCTCAAGCCTTGGAAGGCCATGGGTGGAGCCAGTGTTAGGACTCTGGGGAGGCTAGGATAGGTGTGGTCCTAGGGCTAAGATAGGAGTTGTCCTAGGATGGAGGTGGCATGTAGCTCTTCACGGGCTTGAGGTTCAGGTACTGAGGGCCTCAAGGGGCTTGGTTGGTGCTTCAGAGATCTGGAACATAAGATGGAGCAAGAAACCAAAGCTAGAGCTTGAAGGTTGTAGAAAAAAGATTTTCTGCAGGTTAGTCAGTTCAGTCTAAAACTGGGTCGGCTAAGTCTCAAAGCATAGGTAAAATAGAGAGCTGCATGTTTAGGACTGCTGGCACGGCATAGGACTGAGCCGGCTCAGCTTCAGACTGAGCCGACCTAATGGAACTTAGCCGCTAAGCCGACCCAGTTGAACTTAGTCGGCTCAGTGCTGAGACTGAGTCGGCTCAATGCGCGGACAGTGTTACGCATCGATCTATTTTGGGCTAGGGTCTGGGTTGATCCTAGGGGTCTTAAGGCTTGGTTCAAGAGGTCTTAAGGGGGCTAATTCATGTATGGGTTGGGTTAGCCTAGGAGAGTTTTTGAGCTGGGATTTATTAGGATTCATATGGAAACTCTAGGGTATATAAACTAGGATATTGTAATTTTTACAATAAGGTTGGAATACAATTGAGCTTTTCTTCCTAACTCTCTTCTCTCTTCTCTCTGGTCTAACACCAAAACCCTAGCTTCTGTCATCTTTCTTAGATCTTCTTCAATTTGTTGGATTAACACCTAGGTTTATGTAAGAGATTGGATCTAGGACTGTGGGTCCGAGCAGCTGTAGGAACAACATTGGTTAGGACGAGATCCTCCTCCTATTTCTAACAAGATTGCTGGGATACAAAAGTGCCATTGAAAGGGCCTCTCTCTATTACCTTCTGTCTTAAATAATCGGAGGCCTTCACCCACATTAGGACAAGGTCCTCCTCATATTCCTAATATGGTTAGCTTTTATCCTTGTTAGGACGAGATCCTCCTTTTGTTCCTAACAAGGTTGTTGGGACATAAAAGGGCCATTGAGAGGGCCCCTCTCCATTACCTCTCCCATCTTAAATAATCGGAGGTCATCTACTCCATTTAGAAATGATGTTTGATTGAGCAATTTCCCATCATTACACAAATTTGCACCAAAGATAAATTGAAATAAGAAAATTTTATTAAAATTATTGATAATACATTCGTAGATTTTTTGAGTTTCAAGGTTGTGGAAGTACAACCCCTCCGAGTTCCTTCAGGTAGTAGGTTCTGGGTCGGATGATTTTCGTAGCTTTGTAGAGGCCTTCCCAATTCAGAGCGAGCCTTTCTTGATTTTGTGGTTGTGAGATGTCTACTCATTATAGCACCAAATCCCTGAGCTTGAAGACTTTGTTCCTGACCTTGGAATTATAGTACCAAGCTACTTTCTGCTTGTAGGCTGCCATCTGAATTTGAGCTCCTTCTCATTTTTCTTCCAGCAGATCTAGATTTGCTCAAAGATCTTGTAAGTTATTCTATTTGTTGAAGCCTTCAACTCATGCCAAGAGAAGTCTGAGCTCAATTGGTATAATTGCTTCAGTCCTAAAAGCCAAAGCAAATAGAGTTTCCCCCATTGGCAATCTTTGGATGGTTCTATAAGTGCAAAGCATATGATAGAGTTCGTCCACCCATGTCCCCTTTACTTGCTTATGCTTTGCTTTTATTCTTTGGAGTAAAGTTCTGTTTATTACCTCAGCTTCACTATTAGCTTAAGGATGGCCCATAGATGTGAAATATTCAGATCTTCACAAAATTCAGCAAACTTTGCTACTGCAAATTAGCATCCATTGTCAGTAATTAGCATCCAAGGTAGGCCGAACCTGTAGACTATCAACTTCTAGATAAAGTCCTGTACTTTAGTTTCAGTTATCTTTGCCAAAGGCTCAACCCACTTTGTAAAGTAGTCTACTGCTACTGGAAGAAATTTTTGCTATCCGAATGCCATGAAAAATGGCCCAAGTATATCCATTTTTCATTATGCAAATGGCTAAGGGGCACATAAGGATGTGAGCTGGGAAGTCAGCTATCTTTGAATATTGGTATTTCTTTGACGTCGGTCATATCTCTTCACATAATCTGTGGCATCCTGTTGCATAGTTGGCCAATAATATCCTTGCCGAAGTAGTTTAGAAGACAGAGATCTGGCTCCTAGATGATTTCCACATATTCGCTTATAAACTTTCTTCAGCACATAATCAGCTTTCGAAGGTCGGGGGGCATCTGAGAAGTGGCAAAAAGTAGGACCTCTTATATAATTTACTCTCACACAAGATATAATGAGAGGCCTGATTTCTCAACTTTCGAGCTTCTTTGAGGTCTCTCAGGAGAATGCCATCTTTGAGATACAAGATTAGCAGATCGATCCAGCTAGGCTCATGGTTGACCTGCATTATGGTTTGGGATTCTTCTAAACTTGGATGTTGCAGAACTTTAAAGAAGACTTCCTTCAATAGTTCACTTGGCATCGAGGTAGCCAATTTGGATAGGAGATCAGTGTTAGAAAACATGTAGGGTTTTATGCATACATTTTGAAACTTTTTCGAATTTAAAAGTAGCGAAAGACATAGATTAAATAATTTAATCTAATTATGTATATGATCTAATCACTAAACCCTACGTCTAGGATCTACAGCACGTCATGATACAAATATAAACCTAAAAATTAAAATAAGTATAGTTGGTATTGATCAGATCAATATCTAGATCTAGAACTATTCTAAAAATCCTAGATCATATCTAGGTCAGATTGGAGATCAAATCTTATACCTTTGCATGGATCAAAAGCACCGTAGCTGAATCCCTACATTGTCCTTTGTTGCTTGAAGCCGCACAGCGCATTTTGCCTCTATGGATAGTCCACACAAGGTTGCAACATAGATTGGAGGTTCGTCGAATAAAGTTCCGCTCGAAGTGCTAGCTTCTCATGGATCCCACCTGATGGTTAATCTAAAAAATATTATTCGAATATCTTGAATACTCCAAGAGATGAAGAATAAGAGGAGGAATAAGAAAGAAATCCAACACTTAGATCTCGCAAAAATAAAAAATTAAAAGCTTAAGAAAAATCCTAAGAGAACACACATCTTCTCTTTTCAGGATATCAACCATTGATGTCCTGAACACATCTCCATGTTAGGATAAGAGGAGACCTTCTCCTCTAGAATTTTTTTATACTTCTAAATCTCTTTCTCTCTGATTTTTCTCATTAAAAGATCCCACAAAAGGATGGAGAAGAAGGGTTCTTAAAGAAATCCTAAGAGAAGACTTTCTTCTCTTCTTCTTCTCTTATCAGGACATGATCTGATTATGTCCAAAGAGGACTACCATGCCCCAACTTCTTGGAGTGCTCATCCTCCATGCTCTCTCCCTTTTTCTCATAAACAAATCTCATAAAAATAAGAAAGAAAAATAATCTTGAAAGAAAACCACTAGAGATACCTTTGTCTTTTCAAGACATCAACTTTTAATGTCATAATGAAGTCTCTCCTCCAAGAAAATTTGTGCCTTGAACCTCCCATGCCTCTTCCTCTTTTGCTTTGCCTTTTGCATGGTTTTTCCCAAGTTTTACATGCCCACCTCCTATCAAATAGGAGGCATCACAATTTGTAGGAAGACTAGGTCAAAAGACCTGGTCAAACAAGGAAGTTAGGGTGACAAAAATATTTGGAGCACCAGGAAATACATGCACAAAAAGAGAATAAAATGGGTGACAAAAATATTTGGAGGCATGGAAAAAATTTTCAAAGGAAGAGAAGAGAAGTTTTAGGTTTTAAGGATTCTATCAAATATAATCCAACTCAAAACCTATTTTCAAATTTGACTAAGTCAAACTTGTTTCAAACTCTTCAGATATGGGGTGTAGAGAACTTCTCTTAGGCATAGAAAAATTTATGTAAATACTAGAAAATTAAAAGTGAGCGTGGGCTCTCTTAGGTGGAGCAAGGAAAGGAGGAGTCCTAGTCTAACTAGGACTCTCCTATTTTGACTAGGTCAAAATCTTTTGAATTCAAATCAAAAATAGTTTTAAGTTAATATAATTAATAAAAAAATTTAATTCAATTAAGAGTCTAATTAAATAGATTTAATCAAATTTAAATCTAGTTTAATTTCTAATCAAATTAGAAATTATGTGCACTCAAGTTCTAATTGAACTAGGACTTGTTCTTTCTTGCAATTGGCTTATCCAATAAATCAATTAGACTTAATCCAATTAAGTCTAAATTAATTTTAATTGAATCTAATTTAATTAAACTTGATCTCAGCTTGATTGCTCAATCAAATTGAGCCAATTAGCAATCCAATTGCTAATCAATCCTCCTGCAATACTTACACTTGATCGATCATCAATTGCATTGATGATTCGATCACTAAATGATTTTAAATCATCGATCAACCATCCGATCCGATAACAAACTCTTATATGTGTGATCCCATAGGTTCGAACCTAAGTTGGTAGCACAAGAACCAATATTTGTACCAATCAAAATGATCATCTAGCAATGATACCCGACGTTCGGATAAATCAAATGTATGCAAAGTAACATTCTTAGAACTCTAGCCTATGGTTAGCATATAATTCATCTCTTCGACCAATAATGCTCAAGATGACATCAAGTTAGCTATCAACATTTATTCAAGTCATTCATATTGTGTCTCAAAATTTTGTAAATCTCATGACTCCTCACGAGGAGTACCCAGCCTAGGTTTTAGTAAATTGAAATATAGTGAGACATTCTCTTCTTAAAGTTAATCAGGAGTGGTGAATTTCATCTTGACTCATACATCGACTCTATAAGTACTTGACTGTACCTAAAAATCTTTTGTTGCTATATTAGAAATATAGGTAGTTCGACATCAAAGTATAGTGAGTTGCTTGCAAGTCCCCATGGTGATCTCAGATCAAAGGGACACTTATACCTATCGGCCTTAACTAGCTACTCTTGATAGTAGAGTGCTACACCGATCACGTTCAGTGCAGATGTACTCCCACATCTCACCTGCATGCCATACCAGTGTCTCCACATTATTTAGTTATGAGGACAATCAACGCATATGACATACAATGACCTACACTCGATAAGTTATCATCTTTATTAATAACTTAACATTTGATCATAAATAATTTAAGAACTATTCGGTAAATCCTCCTTTATCGTTTGAGTGTGGTTCTAAGGATTTCATCATAATTTAAAAGTTTATTTAAGAAAGATAGAACTTTTATGATGAATAAGCTAAATAACTATTATTATTTAATAATTCATATACTAATTCCAATTATCTATAACTTAGATGATTGGCTTTAGGATACATTTTCTAACAACTCCCACTTGGACTAAAGCCAATCAAAATAATATCAAATATCCTATCTTCCACTTGAGTTTGTAGAACTCCTTAGTTCTAAGGCTTTACCAAATGGGTTGGTCAAGTTCTCATTTTTTATTAATCTTCTGAAGGTCAATTTTAGCTTTATCCAAAATCTTTGAATAAGGCAATAGCATTGTAGAATAAGCTGGTCCTATGGTATGCCATTGGTTCTTTAGCTTGAGCTATGGCTCTAGTGCTATTAGGACTAGACCATCGATGGAGGGTGCCTCTCCTAGCTTGCTAATAAACTTATGCCACCATACAACCTACATGGCAGCATCAGATGCCACGATATACTCTACATCACTAACAGAATAGGCTACAATACTCTGCTTGAAACTTTTTCAATAGATTACTCCTCCAATTAGGATAAATTCATGACCCGACACTCACCTTCTTTCGTCTTTATCTAACTAAGAATTGGAATCAAAATATTCCAATAGTTTTAAGTTAGTTTCTCCATATATGAATTACTAGATCTTAGTATTTCTTAAATACTTAAGGATTGTCTATACAATCTTCCAGTGGTTCTCATTTGGATTAGACTGATATCTGCTCACTACCTCTAGTGAGTATACCATATCTGATCTCATATATGGAGAAATAAGATGATAGCTAAACCTTTATTCCTTGTAGTGCTGGAATGTCATTCCCGATTAAGAGAATGTCATCCTCAAACAACACAAGGAATAATACTATAGAATCTTTTATCCATTTACAAATGTAGGGTTCCTCTTCATTCATAACGAAGACATATGTTCAAAATATATGTTCCAACTCTAAGATGATAGCCAGATGGATTTTATAAATCTCTACCTTTCCATCTGTGCTACTCTAATCCTTTTGAAAATTCATTTATACCCAATGGATTTTATCTCTTCAGATGGATCAACTAGTATCCATACACTATTGATCTCCATAGACTTCAATTTAGATTTCATGGCTCCAAGCCACTTCTTAGAGTTACACCTCTGCATGACATCCATATAGGTGATTGGATCCTCATTGTTCTCATCGAGCCCAATAGGATCACCATCTTGGACCTAGATACCAAAGTATTTATCTGACTAACGCGGTACTCTACCAATCTCCTTAATGGTGCTACTTTAATGAGCTTTGGATTTAATCTGATCAAATCTGCTTCTATAGGTTTATTAGATTATATCAGTTCTTTCTATCAGTCGAACTTTCTTAAGTTTAATTTTTCAGAAATTAGTTCCTTCTCTAAAGAACTTCTTTCCAAAAAGAATGCCCTATAGCTGATGTGAAAGGAATATGCCCTACAAGCTAATCAAAATATGTATTTTGATGGGCTATTCTTTTATCTTCCAAACTCATGTAATGACATTTTTAAATAAATAAAGACATTTATTTCATCATATGCTACATCTTAATTATTTATTTAAGATTATGATGAAATCCATAAATTAGGGCTCCGATTTTATGGTTATGATGAGATCATACCAGTGAGATTTAAAATCTTAAAATTCTAATTTTAAATATTTTTGATTGATGGAATATTAAGTTGGGGATCAATATTTTCTAGTAAGACTGGCACATCCTATGTATGCTCAATGAAGAGGGTGATTATGAAGGAACCAGATCTAGGATTTTAGGACTAGATCTTAAAATTTTTTCAAGATCAGATAGCAGAAGACTAAAATTAATCAAAATTAATTTTAAATTTTAGAAAATATCTTAGATCTATGATCTATTATATGATTATAGCATGTTATTAAATCAGAAATTAAAATCTAAAGAAGTAACTAAAACATGTTGATCACATCAACATGTATATACACTACATCTAATGCAGGTATGAAAATAATACATCAGATCTATTACCTGTGTAAGTTAGATGTTCTAACTTGCTAATCTAGGCTTGAGGATGAAGTGCAAGCCACACATACGTCCGACCTCTAGGAGTCGTCCATACAAGCCCACGATCACAATCAGAAGTCCAGATGTTGGAAATCAGCACAGTATGTTAGTACTGTGCTGATCCTTCTTTGATGATCGATTAGATGCCTTCTTCTTCTAAATTTGGACTCTTCCAAAGAGGAGAAGGTGGAGAGGAGGTTTCAGATGTGAGACACTTTCAAAAAACCCAAAGAAAGTGGAAGGGAAGAGGTGAACACAACAATCCTAGAAGAAGACCCTCTTCTTCTTCTCTTTGCTCTCACCTAGACATCTTATTTGACGTCTATGAAACCCTAACGCCCAAGGACTATCTCTCTCTAATTTTCACACACCCTAAAGCACTCTTAATGGTCTATTTTCCATAAAAATTGGTCTCTTTGAACTAGGACTAGTTTTTTCTTGCACTTGACTTATCCAATAAATCAATTGAACTTGATCCAATCAACCCCAAACTAAATCTAATTAAATCATATTTAATTAGATTTAATCTCAACCCTCTAGCTTAATCAAATTAAGCTAAATAGCAATCGAATTGCTAAACGATCCTCCTGTAACACTTGGATGAGGTTAAACATCAATCGTATTGATCGTTTAATCCTAGAATGATTCTTAATTACTGATCAATCGTCCGATCAAATCGTGAGCTCTAATGTATGTGACCTCATAGATCCAAACTTAAGTTGGTAGCATAGAAATAAATTTTTTTACCAATCAAAGTAGCCATCTAGCAATGGTACTCGATGATCGGATAGGTCGAATGTGTAGAACAATATCATTAGAACCCATGCGGATATAGTTTCCATATAATTCATCCCCTTGAATAAAATGCTCGTAGGACACCTCAGAGTTCAACTATCAATTTTGATCAGGTTGTCCACATTATATTTCAAAATATCAAATCTATCTGATGGATTATCCTGGCCAAGGTTTTGCTATATTGAAATACAGTGATACATTCTTCTCCAACTCTTGGAGTGGTCAACTCCATCTTGATCACACACCAACTTTACAAGTACTTGACTGTACCCAAAAGTTTTTCGTTACTAAATTAGAAATTCAGTTAGTTTGGTACCAAAGCATAGTGAGTTACTTGTAAGTCACTGAGGTGATCTCAGATCTAAGGAACACTTATATCTATATCCCATCAGAGACATTCTCGATAGTAGAATGTTTTGGAGTTGGTCACATTCAATGATAATGTACCCATATATCTCACCTATATGCCATACCAGTGTTTCCACACTTCTTGGTTAAGAGGACAACCAACCTACATGGCATACAACAACCTATGCTCGATAGACGCTGTCATCCTAATTAATAGCCTATCATTTGGTCCTGAATAGATTTAGGGACTAATCGATAAATCCTCTCTTTATCAAAGCTAAATAGTCCTAAGAACTTCATCATAATAATAGAGTTCATTAGAAGATGAATACTTTGTGATGAAAAATATCAAAAATATATTTTATTTATTAATGAATCAATTACATATACAATGTAGCTCAACCGTCAACAGACTAACGATTGGCTTTGGACACATTTCCTAACAACTCCTACTTGTCCTAAAGCCACTTGGCACAGTATCTAATATCCATCTTCAACTTATGACTGTCGAACTTCTTTATTGCCAGGGCTTTAGTGAAGGGGTCGGTCGGGTTCTCCTTTCCATCAATCTTCTGAAGATCGACATCATCTCAATCCATAATCTTTCGGACCAGGTGGAAGTGGCATAGGATGTGCTTCATCCACTATGTGCCTTTGGTTCCTTCGTTTGAGCTATGGCACTAGTGCTATCATAGTAAAGCAAGTTCGGACCATCAAGGAAGGGTGCTACTCTGAGCTCGATGATAAACTTTCGTAGCCACATAGCTTCTTTCATGGCATCTGATGCTGCGATGTACTCTACTTCGCAAACAAAGTCTGCCATAGTATGCTACTTAAAATTTTTTCAGTAGATGGCTTCACCATTCAGAGTAAAGATATATCCCGATACACTTCTACTGTCATCATGGTTAGATTGAAAGCTAGCATCTGTAAACCTCATAAGTTATAGATTTGACTTGCCATAAACCAACCATTGGTCCTTAGTATTTCTCAAATACTTAAGGATGGTTTTAACCACTTTCTAGTAATTTTCTCTAGGATCAAATTGGTATCTACTCACTACTTCTAGTGAGTATGCCATGTCTGATCTCGTACATGTCATGACGTACATGATAGATCCCACTATCGAAGCATATGGAACTCTACTTATACACTCCCTCTTCAGGAGTTGTCGAATAATCCTTCTTAGAGAGAGAAATTTCATGGCCTATCAGAAGATAGTTCTTTTTGAAATTCTCCATGCTAAACCTCTTCAGCACAGTATCTATGTACGTGGATTGGAATAACCTAAGCATCCTCTTAGATCTATTTCTATAGATCTTTATCCCTAGGATGTAGGATGCTTCTCCCAAGTTCTTCATGAAGACCTATGATGACAACTAGACTTTTATTTCCTATAGTGCGGGGATGTCATTCTCGATTAAAAGAATGTCATGCACGTACAAGACAAGAAATACTATTGCTGGACCATTTATCCATTTATAAATGCAAGGCTCTTCTCCGTTCTTAACGAAGCCATACATTTTGATCACTTTATCAAAATGTATGTTCCAACTCCGAGATGCCTATTTTAGTCTATAAATGGATCTATGAAGCCTGCACACCTTGGACTCATCTATGGATGTGAACCCCTTAGGTTGTATCATATACACCTCTTCGATCAACTCTCCATTCAGGAAAGCTATCTTCACATCCATCTACTAGATCTCATAGTCCAGATGGACAGCAATCGCAAGCATAATCCAAATGAATTTGAGCATTGCCATAGGGGAGAACGTCTCGTCATAGTCAATACCATAATATTGATGATACCTTTTGGCAACCAGATGTACTTTATAGGTCCCCATCTTTTCATCTGCACCCCTCTTTCTTTTGAAAATCCTTTTACACCCAATGGGTTTAATCCCTTTCGGTGGGTCAACCAATGTCCACACATCGTTGACCTTCATAGACTCCATTTTAGATTTCATGACCTCAAGTCATTTCTCAAAATTGGGTCTTTACATAGCATCCATATAAGTGATCGGATCCTCATCGTTCTCATCGAGTTCGATGGGATCACCATCTCGAACCAAGAAATCATAGTATCTATCTAAATGATGCGGTACTCTATCGGATCTCCTTAATGGTACTAGTATACTAGGCTTCAGATATGATCTAATCAAATCTGACTCAGGTTTAGCTATAGGTGTCAGTTTTTCTACTTATTGAACTTCATCAAATTCAACCTTAGAGGCAACAGTTTCTTCATCAAGAAACTTTTTTTTTCAAAAAGGTTGCCTTAAGGCTGACGAACACCTTTTGTTCATCAGCATGGTAGAAATAGTATCCTTTGGTCTCTTTTGGGTATCCTATAAATGTGCACTTGTCGGACCTAGGTCCAAGTTTATCTGTATCAAATCATTTGATATAAGCCGAGCATCCCTGAACCCTAAGGTGTGAAAGTGCTGGCTTATGCTCTGTCCATATCTCATATAGAGTCTTAACTATAGACTTACTTGGAACTCTATTTAATAGAAAATAAGTCGATTCGAGTGCATATCCCCAAAAGGATATCGACAAGCTGGCAAAACCCATCATGGATCGATCATATCTAACAGAGTCCGATTCCTCCTTTTAGATACACCATTATGCTATGGTGTTTTCAGAGGAGTCTATTGAGAGAGAATCCCATTCTCTCCTAGATATATGAGAAACTCACTAGAAAGGTATTTTCCTTCTCAGTCAGATCGAAGAGTTTTAATACTCTTTTCAGTTTATTTTTCTACTTCACTTCAGAATCATTTGAATATTTTAAATGAATCCAACTTGTGTTTCATCAGATAGACCTATCCATATCTAGATAGATCATCTGTGAAAGTGATGAAGTAGAAATATCCACCTATGGCACTTGTGCTCATTGATCCACATACATCAGTATGTACTAGACCTAAGAGCTCAGTGGCTCTTTCATCTTTTTTAGTAAAAGATGACTTGGTCATCTTACCAAGAAGACAAGACTCACAGTTTGGAAGTGATTCACAATCACTAACATCGAGGATTCCCTCTTGAGTCAATCTGTTTATCTTATTCTTATTTATATGACCTAGCCTATAGAGCCATAAATAGATATCTGACACATTATCTAATCTAAGATGCTTGCCAGTTGAATAGACTACATTAACAAGTTGTGATAGCATATACACATCATTGTTCAAATATCCACAGAAAATAATAACACCATTCCTAATGATATTACAAACTTATTTTTTTGTTAAAATTTCATAATCATTTTTGGCCAGAAGGCCTACAAAAATAACATTCAAAAAGAAATTGGAATAGAAATGACAATCACTAAGAATAACGGTATGAGACTTAAATACAAGTTTTAGAATTTCTAAAGCTAGAACTAGAATTGATCTTCTATCTCCAACATTCAGGAACCTTTCACCTTGCTCGAATCTCCCACTGACCTGCAACCCCTGCAATGAATTGCAAATATGGTAAGGGCTACTGGTATCCAATACCCAGTCAGTAATATGATAAATAAAAAAATTGTAAGGAGTTATCATATAAATACTTTGTCCAACAACTGCTTGCTTCTTTCTCTGCCCATTCGGATCCAAAGAGGCAATGTACTAAGGACAGTTTCTTTTTTAGTGCCTCCACTTCTTGCAAAAGAAGCATTCAGCTTGACTTTTATTGGGCTTGATCTTTCTGGTCGATCCTACACAGATGTCCCAGCCTGAACTTGCACCTTCTTAGCTTTCTTCTTCTTATTCTTCTTTTCTTTTCTAAAGGGTCGAGAACTAGAAGATGAACCTTCCACTAAGTTCACCAACTTTTTATAGAGTTGGTGATCGCTCTCAAAGTTCTGAAGTAATCCTAGTAACCCATGGTAGTCTACTTTAGGCTTTGTCATTCTGAAATGAGTGAGGAATGGGAGAAAAGACTTGGGCAACAAATTCAGTATTACATCCTTTCCAAGCTGTTTATGTAAGAGAAAGCTGAGCTTGCTCAATTACTCTATCAGCTCAATCATGTACAATACATGATCAGTAACAGAAGCACCATCCTGCATCCTGGCATTGAAGATGGCACAACTAGTTTTGTACCTCTCCATGTCATTGAGTGTGCCAAAGAAATCCTCCAACACTTGAAGCATATCCTTTGGCTGAGCCATCTCAAATCTATGACTGAACTCGTCATTCATGGTAGCCAGCATAATGCAGCACACCATGGTCCAGTAATTAAGCCACTTTTGATAAGTGTCTCTAACTATTCCACATGCATTAGCAGCTAGCTCCTCAAGTGCATGATCCTTCAATACATATAGGATCCATTCATGCTTTAGTACAATCTTCAACTTTCAATACTAGCTACCAAAGTTGGATCCCACCAACTTATCATTATCCAGCAATGATCGGAGTGATAGGGAAGAGGCTATATCTACATAGAGAAAAATCATAAACTAATTAGTAATTGATTCATTAAATCTAAAGACTTGGACTTTAATCAAAAGGAACTTTCACTAATTTATTCAAATTGGCAGCCTCTACTTCTAATTCGAGAAATTATCCTAATTTCTTAGTAGATACTAGAATTCACATAGATTGCACACGAGCCCAACTTTGGTTAGCCAACCCATGTACATCTAAGGATAGGTTCATAATCAATTATTTCTCTAAACAATTTTTAGTAATTAAATTTTGCCCTAGTCCCTAATTCGTAGGCTTTGGCCTCCACTAAAAAGATCCAGTTAGGTCCAACCATTAACATAACTATACTTGGTCCATCTAACCAATGAATGATTAGATCCAACTTTAGTTGGCTAACCTAACCACCATTAGAAAGATGTAGTAAAAAAATCATATAATGAATGATAACTCCATCAGCCGATAACCACTAGACCTTTGGACCTCCAATGATTATCCAACTGATGGACCCATTATCATCCACTTAATGGGAGGCTATGATCTTGTTATCATAATAACTATCTCATTTTAGGAACCTAATAATTTTAGAGAATTTAATTTGAAGATAAGAAAAGATTAGATGAACTAGCTTATCATGATCCTCCCACTGACTTCACCAAGTCAGCTTAAGGGAGACCATTAATAGGCTGGTCTAGGAGCACCTAAATCAATCAAACTGATTTATCAAACTGACATGGGTCAGCTTGAATAGTCAGATGATCTGATCAAAACATAATTTCACCAAGAGGTCATGTAAGTTCGATCAGTGGGAGGGTCTGCCAAAGCATACCTTAGATACCATCAGAAATGGCCAGATAAGCAGGCTGTCAATTAAAGACCACCTATCTGGTTTACCTAAGATACCAACTAGTTTAATTAGTCTTGATTAGATCAACCAAATAGTTCGTGCTAGACCACGTAGCCAAGAATCAAATTCATTTGATTCTTGTTAAAGACATGGACTTGACTAACTATAACTATTGTAACTGATCTAGAGAATCCTTGATCTAATCTAAAATAATAATTGATTAGATTTAGTCAATTCTCTAATTAAGTTTATTCTTTAATCTAACCTTAGGTCTAATCTAATTAATGGACCTAATCCCCACTAACCTATTAACCCAATGTGTTATGATTTGTGTCTTAGGATTTTCAATCTACAATCCTAGATCCTAATCAAACAACTTCTTAATTCTCAATTAAGTTTTGGGCTGAGGGTTGGAGTTCGGCTTTTTGAAAATAATTTTCATGTTTGTAAAATATTTTTATAATATGATTCTATCAACCAAGTTGTATGTTTGATTTATAATCAAAATGCAAGTAACATAAACATGAATCTACTTTAGATCTAATCTAAATAGGTTCATGTAATTAAAATAGTTTCAATACCAATCAATCATAAATCTTCCTAGATCAAATCTAACATATTTATGATGACTAAAATTAGATTATATATTTTTAATCATACCATAAAATTTTTTTGGTCTAATCTAAAATTTTATGATCAATGTTTCAGATCAGCACATACTAGGACAATCTCTCCATTGTAAGGGATAAATCTTATAGCAGGATAACCTTATAATCAGTTAGTGCAATGTAAAATTTTTATTTTTAGATATAAAATTATTTTAAATCTAATAAATTATAAATTAAATCAGATCAAATCTAATAAATTTATGAATAAAAGTAGATCATCACGAACTAGGATAACCTTTCCACTGTAAGGGATAAACCTTACAGCAGGACAACCTTATAACAGTTCATGAGATCAAGACTTTTAATTTTAGATTTAATAATTAGATTATAAATTAGATCTAATCCAAGAAATAATCTAAACATGCATTAATAATCATGTAATAATAAACCTAGGCTCTAATACCAATTGAAGGAACCAGATCTATGGTTTGAGGGCTAGATCTTAAATCTTTTTCAAGATCAAGCAATAGAAGACTAAAATTAATCAAAATTAATTTTAAATTCTAGAAAATATCCTAGATCTATTACATGATCATGGCATGTTATTAAATCAAAAATTAAAATCTTAAGAAGTAACTAAAACATGTTGATCACATTAACTTGTATATACACTACATCTAATGCAGGTATGAAAATAATAGATCAGATTTATTATCTATGCAAGTTAGATATTCTACTTGCTGATCTAGGCTTGAGGATGACGTTATGAGTCGAACATGCATTTGGCTTCTAAGAGTTATTCACACAAGCCCACGATCACGATCAAAAGTCTAGATGTTAAAAATCAGCACAGTATGCTAGTACTATGCTGATCCTTCTTTGATGGTTGATCAGATGCCTCCTTCTGGATTTGGACTCATCCAAAGAGGAGAAGGTGCAGAGGAGATTTCAGATGTGAGACACTCTTTGAAAACTCAAAGAAAGAGGAAGGAAAGAGGTGAACATAGTAATTCTAGAAGAAGATCCTCTTCTTCTTTTCTTTGCTCTCACCTAGACACCTTATTTGATGTCTATGAAACCCCAATGCCCAAGGACTATCTACAGGAAATCGAGTAGGATTTTTTGCATGCATTTTCAAAATATTTTTGAAATTAAAGTAGTAGAAACTAAAATTAATCAAATATTAATCTATGCATGCATTGATCATATCAAATAAACCCTACTCAGGATCTAGACATAATAATATATAATTTAAAATTTAAATATGATCGATCAGCAAATTAAATCTGCTGATCGATATAAATTTAGAACTCGATACTTGTGCATGAAAAGCTGATCACCATAATCTGAATCCATCAGATAATGCTTTAATATTATATCATAGCTGCATATGCGTTCGGCCTCTATGGTTGGTCCATATGGAGCTCCTGATCTCGATCAGCCCCATTGGAGTGCTAGCTCCTCGTTGGAATCTTCAATAGCTGATCGTGATCGATCTAATTGATCACCTTCTTTTTGATCTTTTAGATATTCTAGAAAATCAAAATATGTACTTCGGAGGATGATGAAGTGGTGTTTCAAATTTGGTGACGATCTGATCCTCACAGCACTCGATCTCTCCATCCGAACCTAGATTCCCAAGTCTTGGGTTTCACTCGGCCCAAAAATCCTGACGCACTGAAAATCCTCTTACACCCTATTTGTGAGGAGTATTTCCATGAAACAAGTTTTTATAGAAAGATGACTTTTGAATCTATAAACCCTATTTAGATTATATCTAAAAATTGAGTTCCCTTAGATACAAAAATTAGAAGAGAATAGAGGTGTGAAGGAAAAATAAAGTGCTATAGGACTCTACTCACCTTCACTCTAGGATTTTTTTTCACCCAAAACCAATGCTCAATTGCTTTCAAATTTTTACCATGAAAAGATAACCACTTAGGCTTCACACAAAATAATTCTCATAATTGATTGCATGAAAAATAAGTAGAAATTCCATGTGGAGTGGATAGGTTAAGAATGATTGAACTAGTTTCAACCAACTTCTAGTATTTGAATTCAAATGGGGTCTTATCCTTTTCCAACGCCTCATCCAAGAGGGTGATGAGCAGAAGGGCTCTCCTTCTACTTACCCTCTATCAGAAATTGCCAAGAAAAAAGAAATGTGTGACAAAAAGTTTAGGGGCATGGAGATAATGTTGAGAGGGAGAGGGAGGTTTCAACCAAACCAAACTCTTTGAATTAAAAATTCCACAAAATTTGATTTGATCCAACACTTGGACCAGGTCAACATGAGAAAGAAGAGAGGCACAAATATCCTTTTGTGCATGGAAAAAATTCACATGAATTCATAATTCATGTGAAGAAGGATGTGGGTCTAGATTAGGTGGTGCAGGAGAAAATTCAAACTTTATTTGACTTGGTCCTAATTGGTTTTATCCAAACTAATTTATCTGGATCTAATTAGATTAGATTAAATCAAACAAATTAGGCTTAACCCAAATTAATAAATTTTTAATTAAATTAAAAATTAATTATATCCAGCCCTTGATCAAATTAGGGTCAAATCTCCCATAGCGATTAGATCATCTCATGACCAGATCGGGTCAAACCCTATCGAATCAAATTCAATCAGACTTAATCGAATCCTCATCGCTCATTCAAATTAAGCTAATTAGTAATTAAATTACTAATTAATCCTCTAATAAATATAGAGTCCCAATTGGATGGATGTCTGGATAAAAAGTTTCATCAACATGAAACTCCTAAAGAGTCCCAAACCAGTGGGACCCTTGAACCCAGTATTCCAAACGAATCAAGCTCACGATCATAGAGTCCAAGACTAGTGGGACTCTTGATTAGAGAGTCTCAAATGAGTAGGACTCAGAGTCCCAGTCCACTAGGACTCTTGGTCATAGTGTCCCAATCCAGTGGGACTCTTGACCATAGGGTCCCAGGTCATCAGGACTCTCGATCAGAGAGTCTCGGACATGAAGAACTCAGAGTCCCAATCTAGTGAAACTCTTGATCACAGAGTTTTAGTCTAGTGGGACTCTTGACCACAGAGTCTTAGATCATCGAGACTCAATATCAGCCACCATATCAGGTAGAAACTCCTATTATGTATGACCCCATAGGTTCTAATCCTAAGCCGATAGCACAAAAACTAGTTTTTTGTATCAATTAATGTGACCATCTAGCAATGGTACCCGACATTCAGATAGGTCGAGTAATTACAATGCAACATCGATGAACCTGTGCCATATGGTTACCGTATAATTCATCCTCTTGATCTCGATGCTTAAAGGACGATCTAGGATTTACTGTCAACCCTAAAATTCATCCATAGTATATTTCAAAACTCAGTGTCCATTACATGGACCACCCTGATCGAGGGTTTGCTAAATTAAAATATAGTGATGCACTTGCTCCAACACTTGGAGGGATCAATTCCATCTTGACACACACACTGACTTCATAAGTACTTGACTGCACGTAGTAGCCTTCCGTCACTGAATTAAAAATTCAGGTAGTCCGGTACCTAAGTACAGTGAGTTGCTTGCAAGTCACTATGGTGGTCTCAGGTTTAAGGGACACTTATACCCATATCCTTCATGAGCAACTCTTGATAGTAAAGAGCTCTAGAATTGGGTCATGTTTAGTGAAATGTATCCCTATACTTCACCTGTATGCCATAACAGTATCTCTATACTTCTTAATTAAGAGGACAACTAATACTTATGGCATACAATGATCTACACTCGATACGTTGTCGTCCTAGGTAATAACGAATCATTTGGTCGCAAACATGTTTGAGGACTAAACGATAAATCCTTTTTTGTCGAGCCTAAATAGTCCTAAGAACTTCATCACAGAAGAGTTGATTATAGAAAGATGCACAAAGTCATGAAAAGGCCAAAATAATAATTTTATTTATTAATAATTCAAGTATACTTATATTTAGCTCAACCATCTACAACCTAAATGATTGGCTTTAGGATACAATTTCTAACAACTCCCACTTAGACTAAAGCCACTTAGAATAATATCAAATACCCATCTTTCATTTGTGATTATCAAACTCTTTGATTCCTAGAGCTTTAGTAAAGGGGTCGGCCATGTTCTCCTTTCCATCGATCTTCTAAAGCTTGATGTTACCTCGCTGCATGATTTCTCATACAAGGTGGTAGCGATGTAGAATATGTTTGGTGCGTTGATGTGTGTTTGGCTCCTTCGCTTGAGCTATGGCTCCAGTGCTGTCACAATATAGCAGAACCAGACCATCCAAGGAGGGTGCCACTCCCAGCTCATCGATAAACTTCTGCAGCCATATAGCTTCCTTCACAGCATCAGATGCCGCGATATACTCCATCTTGCATATAGAATTGGCTACAGTATGCTGCTTGAAACTCTTCTAGCATACCACTCCACCATTTAGGGTAAACACAAAATTTGACACACTTTTGCTATCATCATGATCTGACTAGAAACTAGAATCAGTATATCCCACAAGTTTTAAGTCAGTATCTCTATAGATGAGCCAATGGTCCTTGGTATTTCTCAAATACTTCAGGATTGTCTTCATAACCTTCCAGTGATTCTCACCTGGGTCAGACTGGTATCTGCTCACTACCCCTAGTGAGTATGCCATGTCTGATCTCGTACATATCATGGCATACATAATAGAATCCACTATCGAAGCATATGATATTCTACTCATACTTTATCTCTTTTAAGGAGTTATCGAACAATCCCTCTTCGAGAGTGAAATTTTATAACCTATCAGGAGATAGCCCTTTTAAGAATTCTCCATGCTAAACCTCTTCAGCACGGTATCGATGTATGTAGACTAGGATAATCCTAGCAATCTTTTAGATCTATCCCTATAGATCTTCATCCTTAGGATGTAGGAAGCTTCTCCCAAGTCCTTTATGGAGAATTGAGACGACAGCCAAATCTTAATTTCTTATAATGCGGGGATGTCATTTTTGATTAAGAGAATATCATCAACATATAGTACAAGAAATACAACAACAGAATCATTGGTCCATTTATACACGTAGGATTCTTTTCCATTCTTAATGAAGCCATATGTTCTGATTACTTTATTAAAATGCATGTTCCAACTCTGCGATGCCTGCTTCAAACCATAGATGGATCTTTGAAGCCTGCACACCTTAGACTCGTCTATGGATGTAAAATCCTCAGGCTGTATCATATACACCTCTTCATCCAGCTCTCCATTTAGGAAAGTAATTTTCACATCCATTTGCCAGATCTCATAGTCTAGGTATGCCGCTATCGCAAGCATGATTCGAATAGATTTGAGCATTGCCACTGAAGAAAATATCTCATCATGGTCAATACCATAATGCTGACGATATCCCTTGGCAACTAGATGGGATTTATAGGTCTCCACCTTTCCATCTGTGCCCCATTTTCTTTTGAAAATCCACTTACATCCAATGGATTTTACCCCTTCAAGTGGATCAACTAGTGTCCATACACTGTTGACCTTCATAGACTTCATTTTTGATTCTATGGCTTTTAGCCACATATCAGAGTCAGACCTCTACATGGCATCCATGTAGGTGATTGGATCCTCATCGTTCTCATCGAGTTTGATATGATATCCCAGTATTTCGAATCAAGAAACCGTAGTATCTATTCAGTTGATACGGTACTCTATTTGATCTTTTTGGTGCCATTTCAATAGGCTCTAGATTTGATCTTATCAAATCTAGTTCTGCAGGTTCACTAGAATGTGTCAGTTCTTCCACCTATCAAACTTCATTAAGTTCATCATTAGAGGTAGCCGTTCCTTCACTAAGAAACTTCTTTTTCGAAAAGACTGCTTTATTACTGATGAACATCTTTTATTCTTTAGTAAGATAGAAGTAATAACCTCTAGTTTCCTTGGGATACCCTATGAATAAGCATTTATCAGACCTAGATCCAAGCTTTTTCAGTTGTAAATGTTTAACACAAGCCGAACATCCCCAAATCCTAAAGTGAGAGAGTGTTGGCTTACGCCCAGTCCATATCTCATATGGAGTCTTTGCAACAGACTTACTCGAAACATTATTCAAAATAAAATAGGCAGTTTCTAGTGCATAATCCCAAAATAAAATCGACAGACTTGTAAACCCCATCATGGACCGAACCTTGTCCAACAAGATTCGATTCCTCCTTTCAGATACACCATTATGCTATGGTGTTCTAGGAGGGGTCCATTGTGAGAGAATCCCATTCTCTCCTAGATATATCAAAAACTCATTAGAAAGATATTTACCTCCTTAGTCAGACCAAAGAATTTTAATACTCTTCCTAAGTTATTTTTCTACCTCATTTTAATATCGTTTGAATATTTCAAACGAATCAAATTTACTCTTCATAAGATAGATGTACCCATACCTAGATAGATCGTCAATAAATGTAATGAAGTAGTAAAACCCACCTCTAGCACATGTGTTCATAGGTCCACATACATCAGTATGTATTAGACCTAGAAGCTCAATGGCCAGCTCATCCATTCCTATAAAAGGTGATTTGGTCATCTTACCAAGAAGGCAGGGCTCACAGATATTCAATGATTCACAATCATCAATGTCAAGGATACGCTCCTTAACTACCTATTAATCTTATTCTTATTTATATGACCGAGCCTATAGTGCCAAAGATAAGCATTAGTGATATTATCTAATTTTGATCATTTATTCGACATATACATTACACTAATAGACTGTGATAAAATATAAATACTATTTTTTAATTATCCTTGCATTATTGTGACATCATTCATAATGATATCGTAATAATGTCCCTTTATTGATAAACTATAACCATCTTAGGCTAAAAGCCCAACGGTTATTATGTTCATCATAAAAGATGGATAATAGTGACAGTCACTTAAAATGACACTATTATTTTTGAAAAATAGTTTAAGAATTTTCAATGTTAGGACTAAAATTTGACTTTCATCCTCAACATTAAGAAATCTATCACCATTCTCAAATTTTCTATCAATTTGAAGTCTATGCAATGAATTGCATATATGAATTGCTCCCTGTATCTAATACCCAGGTAGATATATCACATATGAAAAAATTGCAAGGTGTTATCATATAGTAGCCTTGATTAGTAACCACTTATTGATTTCTTCTATTTAGCCTATTTGGGTTAAGAGGACCATTCTTCTTTGGGTCTGCCTGATTAGGGTCAACACTAGACTCCTTGTTCTTAAGTCCTAAATACATGCCACTATCCAATAGTGAATGGAGTGAACTAACTCTAGCCATTCTAATAATCTGAAAGAAAAATATGAAATCTTATTAGTACTTGAATTAATTAATTCTAAAGACTTGAATTTTAGTCGAAAGATTCTTATGCTATTTCTAATGAATTGGTAGCCTCTACCTCTAATTCAAGGAATTACACTAACTCCTTAGTGGATATTGAAATCTATATAGACTACATACAGGCTCGAGGAAAGCTCTGGCTAACTCGTATGTATCTACAAGTAGGTTCACAATCAATTATTTTTCTAAATAATTTTTAGTATTTAGATTTTACTCCAGATGCCAAATCAGTAGGCTATGGCCTCCACTGAAAGGTCTGGTTAGGTCCAACTATTAACATGATTGACTTCAGTGCATCAAATCAATAATAACTAGGTCCGAGGAAAGCTCTGGCTAACCTGATCATCATTAAGAGAGTGCAATCTAATCATCATATGATGGATAGCAATTCCAATAGCCAGATTAACATTAGGTGTAAGGCACCTCCAATGTCTACCCAGAAGATTGGACTTATTACTATTCACCTTAATGGAAGGTTATGACTCAGTTATCCACATAACTTAATAATTTTAAGGACCTAATAATTTAGAAAATTTAGGTTACATGTGATTTTAGATAGAAAGGACATGGACCAATTTCTTCCACTAACTTCACCAAGTCAAACTCTCCCAGTGACTTCAACCAGTCAATAGGTTAGGGCTAGGATCAATTTAAGTCCATGGGCACCTATTCATTCTTACTAATTGAAATTAGTCAAACTGATTCCTAGTGACATGGATTAGTTCGAATCACCAAGTGATCTAATTAAATCCCAATCGATCATGTCAATCAGGTAGGTGAGATCAGTGAAAGGGATATTCCATTAACTCATCAAAGATTGAATCAGTGAGAGTAGCTCCCAATTAAAAACCATTGGTCTAGACTATCAAACTTATCTTAGACACCAACTGATTAATTAGGTTTAATCTGATCAACCAAGTAATTTTGGACTAGACCGCTTAGCCATGAATTAAGTCCATCTTGATCTTGTTAAAGACATGGACTCATCCAACTACAACCATTGGAGTTGATTCTAGAGTATCCTTGACCTAATCTAATTCAACACTTGGTTAGATTTGATCAATTACTCTAGATTAATCTATTCTATAACTATCCTTAGGTCTAATCCAATTTATGAACCTAATTCATCTAACCCTTTAACCCATAGTCTTATGATTTTGTCTTCGGATCTTAATTCATAATTCTAGACCCTATGAATAATACTTAATTCTTTTAATTAAGTTTTTGGACTGATGGGTCAGGGTTCGATATTTTAAAAATAGTTTTTAAATTTTGAAAGGTTTTTATTTTCTATTTTCCAAATGGATCGAATTATTTCAAAAATGGGTCAGCTCATTTTTCAAACAACAACCTATTGCTAGTTTTAAACAAAAAATAAAGCATAATAAAAATTAAACTATGAATCAACCTTTTAGATTTAATCTAAAATATATTCATATTTAATTTTTTAATTAAAATAATTTTAATCATTAAAATTCTTTCACTGTTCATCTTAATGAATGAGTTCACGGTGGTAGCCCTACCACCATAAGGGATCCCCCCTAAATGGGAGGAGATGGCCTTTAAACCATGCTTATCCCTTATGATCGGATGGCTTGGTGGCTCATTCATTCTTTATTACTAAATTATTTAGATTAAGCATATCAAATATAGTAATATTTAATTTTTAATTATATATTAGACATGTCAAGCAACCCAATTGCATTGATACCATTGCAGAAAATCGAGCAGGGTTTTTAGCATGCATTTTCAAAATATTTTTAAAATTAAAGCAACAAAAACTAAAATTAGTCAAATATTAATCTATGCATATATTTATCATATCAAATAAATCCTACTCAAGATCTAGACATGATAATATGTAATTTAAAATTTAAATATGATCGATCAGCAAATCGAATCTGCTAATCGATACGAGTTTAGAACTTGAAACCTATGCATGAATAGCTGATCACTATAATCTGAATCCATCAAATAATACTCTGATGTCACACCATAGCCGCACATATGTCCAACCTCTATGGTTGGTCTATACGGAGCTTTTGATCCCGATCATCCCCACTGGAGTGCTAGCTCCTTGCTGGGGCCTTCAATGGTTGATCATGATCGATCTAATTGATCACCTTTTTTATGATCTTCTAGATACTCTAAAAAATTAAAATATATACTTCAGAGGATGATGAAGTGATGTTCCAAATTTGGTGGCGATCCGATGCTCACAGCACTCGATCTCTCCATCCGAACCTAGATTCCCAAGTCTTGGGTTTCACTCGATCCAGAAATCCTGACACACTGAAAACCCTCTCACACTCTCTCTGTGTGGAGTTTCTTCATAAAATAACTTTACATGGAAAGATGACTTTTGAATCTATAAACTCTATTGATATCATATCTAAAAATTAAGTGTCCTTAGATACAAAAATTAGAAAAGAATAGAGGCATGAAGGAAAAATAAAGTGCTATAAGACTCTACTCACTTTCACTCCAAAATTTTTTTCTCCCAAAACCAATGTCCAATTGGTTTCAAATTTTTACCACGAAATGATAACCCCTAAGGATTCATGTTAAAAAAATTATTATAATTTATTGCATGAAAAATAAGTGGAAATTCCATGTGGAGTGGATAGGTTAAGATTGGTTGAACTAGTTTCAACCAACTTCTAGTATTTGAATTCAAATGGGGTCTTATCCTTTTCCAATGCCTCATCGAAGAGGGTGACAAGTAGAAGGACTCTCCTTCTACTTTCCCTCCATTAGAAATCACCAAAAAAAAAATGTGCGACAAAAAGTTTAGGAGCGTGGAGATAAGGATGAGAGGGAGAGGGACGTTTCAACCAAAACAAACTCTTTGAATTCAAAATTCCATAAAATTTTATCTGATCCAACACTTAGACCAAGTCAACATGAGAAAGAAGAGAGGTGCAAATATCTTTTTGTGCATGGAAAACATTCACGTGAATTCATAATTCACGTGAAGAAGGATGTGGGTCCAAATAGGGTGGCGTAGGAGAAAATTCAAACTTTATTTGACTTGGTCCTAATTGATTTTATCCAAACCAATTTATCTGGATCTAATTAGATTAGGTTAAACCAACCAAATTAGACTTAACTCAAACCAATAAATTTTTAATCAAATTAGAAATTAATTAGATCCAGCACCTGATCAAATCAGGGTCAAATCTTCCATAGCGATTAGATCATCTCATGACCAGATCGGGTCAAATTCAATCGAATCAAATTCAATCAAACATAATCAAATCCTCATCTCTCAATTAAATTGAGCTAATTAGTAATCAAATTGATAATTAATCCTTCAATAAACATAGAGTCTCAATTAGGTGGGTGTCTGGGCAATAGAGTTTCATCAACACGAAACTCTTGAAGAGTCCTAAACTAGTGGGACTCTTGAACTCAGTGTTTCAAATGAATCAAACTCATGATCATAGAGTTTCAGACAAGTGAGACTCTTGATCAGAGAGTCTTAAATGAGTAGGACTCAGAGTTTCAGTCCACTAGGACTCAGAGTCATAGTGTCCCAATCCAGTGGGACTCTTGACCATAGAGTCCTAGGTCATCAGGACTCTCGATCAGAGAGTTTTGGATATGGACTCAGAGTCCCAGTCTAGTCAAACTCTTGGTCATAGAATCTCAGTCCAGTGCGACTCTTGACCATAGAGTCTTAGATCATCGAGACTCAATATCAACCATCAGATCAGATAGAAACTTCGATTGTGTGTGACCCCATAGGTTCAAATTCTAAGCTAGTAGCGTAGAAACTAATTTTCTATACCAATCGATGTGACCATCTAGCAATGGTATCCGATGTCCGGATAGATCGAATAATTATAACGTAACATCAATGAACTTGTGGCATATGGTTACCGTATAATTCATCCCCTTAATCTCGATGCTCAAAGGATGATCTAGGATTTACTGTTAACCCCAAAATTCATCCACAGTGTATTTCAAAATTCAGTGTCCATCAAATGGACCACCCTTGTCGAGGGTTTGCTAAATTGAAATATAGTGATGCACTTGCTCCAACACTTGGAGGGGTCAATCCCGTCTTGACACACACCAACTTCATAAGTACTTGACTGCATCCAGTAGCCTTTCATCACTGAATTAGAAATTCAGGTAGTCTGGTACCTAAGTACAGTGAGTTGCTTGCAAGTCACTATGGTGGTCTTAGGTCTAAGGGACACTTATGCCCATATCCTTCATGAGCAACTCTTGACAGTAGAGAGTTTAGTAATTGGGTCACGTTCAGTGAAATATATCCCTACACTTCATCTGCATGCCATAATAGTATCTACATACTTCTTGGTTAAGAGGACAATCAACATTTATGGCACACAATGACCTACTCTCGATACATTATCATCCTGGGTAACAATGAATCATTTGGTCGCGAACACATTTGAGGACTAAACGATAAATCCTCCTTTATCGAGTCTAAATAGTCCTAAGAACTTTATCACAGAAGAGTTCATTACAGAAAGATGCACAAAATGATGAAAAGATCAAAATAATAATTTTATTTATTAATAATTTATAAAATAATTATATTTAGCTCAACCATCTACAACCTAGATGATTGGCTTTAGGATACAATTTTCAACACTATCTCTCTCTGATTTTCACACACTCCAAAGCACTCTTAATGATCTATTTTTCATAAAAATTTGAAGCCAAAATTCATCCTAAATAAATAGGAATAGATGAGCCTTGTCTAGGTCAAGCTCTTAGACTAGGAAAGACCAAAAAAGGCAAGTGGTTGGGGCACCCAACACTTGGGTTGGGCGCCCCCCTCTTATTTTTTGTCATGAACCAACAAGGAGGGGCACATGAAAAAGACCTTTCTCACCATGGAAGAAGAGAGAAAAAATAGGGAGAGGGGGTGGCACATTATGGGAGGAGTTTAGGTTTCTTAGGATTCTATCTCATAAAATCCAAAATCAAACAAACTAGTATCTTTGACTTGGTCCTCCACCTAATTGCCACATGAGAAAGAGAGAAAGAGAGGGGGCGTGCATGAAGATCAGGGAGAAGGGGTTTTTGTCACACAAAATAGAGGAGAAAGAGGGCGTGGGGCATGGGGGGCTAAGGTAGCGCAAGGTAGAATCCTAGTCTTACTAAGATTCCATCTATGACTTGGTCAAAGTGGTTTCTCAAACCAAATTAAACCAAAATTAATTCAACCAAATTAAATTAAACCCTAACCCAATTAAAAATTTAATTAAATTATATTAAATTTAATTTAATTTTAATTTAATTTTTTAATCAAATTAGAAAATTGGGTTGACCCAAGTCCTAGTTAAACTAGGACTAGTTTTTTCTTGCACTTGGCTTATCCAATAAACTAATTGAAATTGATCCAATCAAGATCAAACTAAATTTAATTAAATTATATTTAATTAGATTTAATCTCAATCCTCTAGCTTAATCAAATTAAGTCAAATAGCAATCAAATTGCTAATCGATCCCCTTGCAACACTTACGCTAGGTTAAACATCAATCGTATTGATCATTTAATCCTAGAATGATTCTTAATCGCTGAACAACCATCCGATCAGATCATGAGCTCTAATATATGTGACCTCAAAGGTCCAAATCTAAGTCAGTAGCATAGGAATAGATTTCTGTACCAATCAAAGTAACTATCTAGCAATGATATCCAACGATCGGATAGGTCGAATGTGTAGAAAAACATCCTTAGAACCCATGCGGATATAGTTTTCATATAATTCATCTCCTTGATCAAAATGCTCATAGGATAGCTTAGAGTTCAACTATCAACTTTGATCAGGTTGTCCATATTGTATTCCAAAATATCAAATTCATCTGATGGATTATTCTGGTCAAGATTTTGCTATATTGAAATACAGTGATATATTATTCTCTAACTCTTGGAGTGGTCAATTCCATCTTTATCACACACTAACTTTGCAAGTACTTGGCTATACCTAGAAGCCTTCTATTATTGAATTAGAAATTTAGTTAGTCTAGTACCAAAGCATAGTGAGTGGCTTGCAAGTCACTGAGGTGATCTCAGGTCTAAGGGACACTTATACCTATATGCCATCAGAGATATTCTCGACCGCAGAATGCTCCACAGTTGATCACATTCAATGATGATTTATCCATACATCTCATCCGTATACTATCAGTATCTCTACATTTCTTGATTAAGAGGACAAGCAACCTGTATAGCTTACAACGACCTATGCTCGACAGATGCTATTGTCCTAATTAACAGCCTATCATTTGATCGTGAAGAGATTTAAGGACTAATCGATAAATCTTCTCTTTATTAAAGCTAAATAGTCCTAAGGACTTCATCACAATAATAAAGTTCGTTAGAAGATGAATACTTTATGATGAAAATATCAAAAATATATTTTATTTATTAATGAACCAATTATAGATACAATGTAGCTCAACC
Source organism: Cocos nucifera (assembly GCA_006176705.1). Lineage (NCBI taxonomy): Eukaryota > Viridiplantae > Streptophyta > Magnoliopsida > Arecales > Arecaceae > Cocos > Cocos nucifera. Next base: position 80,016 of record QRFJ01004436.1, read on the forward strand.
GTCAACAGGCTGATGATTGGCTTTGGGATATATTTTTTAATAGATTGATCTCACAATCACTTGTGTATGACACTAATACAAGGATGTGGGTGCTCATTAGAGAATGAGTTTACTAAATTGATCCAACTCGAGAACATCTAATGGAGTATTATCTACACATCAATAGATGGTTCTCATAGTGGGAGTTCTGCATGTAATCCTTTGACCTGAGACTATCATAAAACCTTATATGCATGAATCCATATTTTGGTTCATACTCATTTATGACTCAGTCATGTATAGGGTGATCTAAATAAGATGGATTACATATGAAGGTTGTGAGTAGGTCAACATGAAGTCGATCACTCCTAGTAAGAGGAGATCGCATCCTACTTACTTTAATCAAATGATGATTCATGAAGTCTTTGATCAAAGCATGATGAAAATTAGAAATAGTTTCTAATGTTTCATTAATCGAATCATCATCATAAGATTGAGAAAAATATGAGTATGATATTGAGTTTGACATATTTCCATATCCAGAGTCATATTAAGGATGCAGAATGATCGAAGGATCCTATTGCACGGTAACTTTCCACTGAAGGATATTTTTGATATTTTTATCAAAATTTTATATCTTTTGGATAAACATGATACATTGCTAGACATCAATCTTGTCTTGTGGGTTCGATCAAATTAAAGAGTTTAATTTGATCGTTAATTAAAAAGTATTCTAATCAATCAAATCGGGTTAGCTAGTTTTAACCTAAATCGATTTGGTTGACTTCTAACTAGATTAGGTCAAATCACACTCGGACTCACTACTGGCTAGATGTGGAACCCAATGGGTCACACATAAAGAGAATTGAGCAAGGGTCTAATTGGATTAGATAAAGTTTGCAAGTTGAATATGCTAGCATATGTTGCAAATCCTAGCACCTAGATTCAAATCAGATTTGAATCGGATTCCGATTTGGGCTAATTAAATCCAATTTGAGTCAAATCAAATTTGGATAACTGATTGGGTTGACCCTTGGCTTGATGACCAGGGTTTAGGTGTCACCTAATAGCAACCCACATGCCAGAGACTCTCTCTTGGTGCATGGGTTTTTGTTTCATGCGCAAGGGATATGTGGTGCATGTAGGTTGTTAGCGCCCCATTATCCATTTATTTGTTATGTAAAATATGTTATGTTATTCTCAGATCTGAGAAGGGGCATAGAATAGTCCTTCTATAGGTGAAATCCCTTCATAGATTATCTGGTATTTGGATAATGCAAGACTCCTTGCCGCCCCTTATCTTTAGGCTCCCCTTGGACTAAGAGTCCTAGGGTTCTTGGACTCCATCTCCATGCCATAATTCCTATGCCCCTATTCAGATATGGCACCATTCTTTTAGTCCCTTGGATCAGCATTTGATGTTGATCAATGGTGAAAATTAATGGCACCAATATGAAAGTATTGCGACTCTTCGGAAGAAAGTTACGTAGAATTATACGAAGAGTCCTTCTGTTGCAAGGCACCTCTTCATATTAATTCCTTAAATTCCATATAGCATTTTTTTCTGATGGGGCATGATATTTTTGAATGGGTGTGAGATGAGAATATGGAGATGGCATGAGATTTTTTAGGTGGCATCCCTACATACATTATAAATAGGGGTGCGCACTGAGAGTCCAAGGCATCAGAAATTCCTCCTTTCTTACAAGAGTTCCTTTTGCCCAATTTTCTTTCTTTCCTTCTCTTGTCTAGACAAGGTCCTAATAAGGACAAGAAGTCTTTCCTAAGATAAAGAGATTAGGAAGAAAAATTAAGAAGATAAGAAAAAAGAAAGTAAGGCAAGGAAAAGCTAGGAGGGTGTCATAAAAGGCTAAGGAAGGTTCTCCCCAAATAATTAAAGTTCTTATCATAAGAATTTTAATTAAAATATTCAGAGGTGCTGGTGTCTTGATCAAGTCTCCATGTAGATCAACATTGGAGGGTGAACACATGGGCACCTAGTGGAAACCCTGATGGACTACTACTGGCGATCAGGGTCAAATTAGGGTTAAGTGATCAGAGATATGTTCCAATACCTTCATTTATGTTATAAATGCATATTATATTATTTAAATTCTAATAAGGTGGTCCTAGGATTTGAATTTGATTTTATGAATTTCATAATTTTATTTTAAAATCTGTGCTTTCATCCTGTACACCAAACCTTACATGATGAACATCTTATATTCTTTGGCATGGTAGAACTAATAACCCCTAGTTTCTTTATGATACCCTATAAACATACACCTATGGGATCGAGCTCCAATTTTATCTATATGCAAATATTTGATGTAAGCCAAACAACCCTAAACCCAAAGGTAATAGAGTCTAGGTCTACACTTGATCCATATCTCATATGGAGTCTTTGCAATAGATTTACTTGGAATAATTTTAGGGTAAAACAAGTAGTCACGAGATCGTAACCCTGAAACAGGAAGACTAGTAAACCCCATAATGGATCAAACCATGTCTAATAAAGTTTGATATCTCCTTTACGATATACTATGTTTTGGAAGGAGTCCACCAAGAGAGAATCTCATTCCCTCTTAGATATGTCAAAAACTCACTGAATAAGTATTTGCCTCCTCGATTTGATCAAATAGTTTTAATACCTTTTCCACTTTATTTTTCTACTTTATTACAAAATCATTTGAATAATTCAAATGATTCAAGCTAGACGTACCTATACCTAGATAAGTCGTCTGCAATCGTAATGAAATATTGATATCCTTGACATTATCTAATTTCGCTACTTATTAGATGTGTACATTACATTGAACAAGCTATGTATATGTCATTTCTTTATTGTCCATATATTATTGTAACATCATTCACAATGATATCATGATAATCTCCTTTTATTAATAAATGATGATCATCTTTGGCCAAAAGACCAATAAAGATTACATTCATCATAAATAATGGACAATAGTGATAATCACTCCCAATGACAATATTTGTATTGAAAATTAGCTTAACGATTCCTAAAGCTAGGATTGGAATAGGACTTCCATCCTAGACATTCAGAAATCTCTCACCATTTTGAAATTTTCTACTTACTTGTAGTCCTTGCAACAAATTGTATGAGACTACTGGCATCCAATACCTACGTAGTAGAATTAAAAACTGAGAAATTATAAGGTGCTATCATATAACATCCTTGATAAGCAACTTCTTGCTCTTTTCTCTTGTTCAGCCTGTCGTGGTCAAGGGAAGCAAGATAATTCTTCTTTCTATGATCTAGCTTCTTATAGTAGAAGCACTCTGCCTGATTCCGGTTAGTCCTAGACTTTTTATTTTAACTAGACTTACAAGTCCTAGCACGAACCCTTTCATGCCGCTGAACCAAATTCTACTTTAGATACTAATTATCGAAGATGGGTCCCATAAGTCAATCACTGTCTAATAGTGAATGAAGCAATTAGGGTTTAGCCTTAATCTGAATAGAAAAGAGAATAAAAATCTATTATATATGAATTATTTTAAGCCTAGAGATTTGAACTTTAGTCTAAGGTTCTTTCACTATTTTATTTGAATTAGTAGCCTCTACCTCCAATTCGAGGAATTATCCTAATTCCTTAGTGGATACTAGAATCCACAAAGATTGCATATAAGTCCAACTATGGTTGGTTAACCCATGTACATCTAAGGATAGGTTCATAATCAATTATTTTTTTAAATAATTTTTAATAATTTAGTTTTGCCCTAGGTATCTTTTCAGTAGGCTAGGGCCTCCACTGAAAGTCTCGATTAGGCCCAACCATTAATATGACCATACTTAGTCCATCTAACTAATGAATGATTAAGTCTAACTATGGTTGGTCAATCTAACCACCATTTAAAAAGACGTGGCTAAGAAATCATATTATGAATGATAATTTCATTAGTTGATAAGCACCAGGCCTTTGGGCCTCTAATGATTATCCAACTAATGGATCCATTATCACTCACTTAATGGAAGGCTATGACTCAGTTATCCCCATAACTTTATCATTTTAAGGACCAAATAATTTTAGAGGATTTAAATTATTTTATGATTTAAGTATAGAGAAGATATGGACCAAATTGCTCCCACTGACTTCACCAAGTCAAATCCTTCCATTGACTTCTTAAGTCATTGATGAGGACAAGGATCAATTTCAGTCCATAGGCCCCTATATCAGTCTTACTGATCAAAATCAATCTTACCGATTTACCTATGTGACATGGGTTAGCATGAATTAATGAGCAACCTAATCAAAAGTTGATTAACTATATTGGCTAGGTAAGTGTGATCGATTGAAGGGTCTGCCAAAGCTTGCCTTAGACACCATCAGAAATAGCCAAGTAAGTAGGCTGCTAATTAAAAACCACCAATCTAAAAATACCAGACTTACCTTAGACACCAATTAGTTTATTAGTTTTGATTTGGTCTACCTAAAAACTTAGGCTTGACCACTGAGCCACGATCAGATCCATTTGGTAGATGTATGGACTATGATCAACTACAACTATTGGATTGATCGATAGAAAAGAAATGACCTAATCTTGATTAACTATAAATTAGATTTGATTGATTTCTTTACCTAGTCTATATTTAATCTAACCCTAGGTCTAATCTAATTAATAACCTGATCAAGCTAATCCATTATCCTTTTACCCATATTTTATGAAATTATCTTAGGATCTTCAAAACATAAACCTAGATCTTAAATAATCACTTAATTTTTAATTAAGTTCAATGCTTATGGGTTGGGGTTTGGAACCTTAAAACTAGTTTCTAATTTCATCATCTGAAATATTTTCAAGTCATTTAAACAATTTACATTGAATCAAATTCAATTCATGGTTTTAGATTGGATTTGTTTCAATGTTTAGATCATATCCTAAGGTTTTAAATCTAGGATTTTGCAGAAAGTAAGTTTGCAATTTAAATTCCATAAAGTATATATCTCATACATATAGAAACTAGATTCAAAAATAAAACTACATATCAAGATATGTATTAAGAGGATCTAGATCTAGAACATGAAATATATATTATTCAGATCTTATCTAAATAATCAAAATCAGATCATAAATCATTTAATTTTATATTTAAAAATATAAAAATAAATCATAAATTATTTTAGATCTTATCTAAATTATTTATGATTTAGGTTATGTAAATCAGCACATACTAGGATAACCTATGCACTGTAACGGATAAATCTTACAATAGGATAATCTTATTATCAATATGTGCAATCTGATATTATTTAGATCTAATCTAAATGATCTAAAATAGATCTTGTTGGGGGTAAACCCGCTTCTACTGAAGTTTGGCCAGACATTTGATCTATAAATGATCCCGTCCGATAACGACAACCAAGATTGAGCCTCAACCAAATACGTAGGACCTCCCAAGCTTCCCTCGGATGAGCTTCCATGCTTCATTATGAGTGGCGGAGCCCCAGCAATCGAACTCCCTCCAGTCGGACTTCTCCACTAGTCAAACTCTTCCCAGACTTCTCCTTCAGTCAGACTTCTCCATAAGTCGAACTCCTCCCAGACTTCTCCTTCAGACGGACTTCTCCTACAGTCAAACTTCTATTGAACCTCTCCTTCAGCTAGACTTCTCCATCAGTCAAACTCCTTCCAGACTTCTCCTTCAGATGGACTTCTCCTACAGTCAAACTCTTGTCAGACTTCTCTGCCAGTCAAACTCCTCCTGGACTTCTCATTTAGATGGACTTCTCCTACAGTCGAACTCCCACCAGACTTTTCCTATAGTCGAACTCTTGTCGGACTACTCCTTCAGATGGACTTCTCCTATAGTCGAACTCCTGTCGAACTATTCTTACAGTCGAACTCCTATCAGACCTCTTCTTTAGCTGGATTTCTTCATCAGTCAAACTCCTCCTGGACTTCTCCTTCAGATGGACTTCTCCTATAGTCAAACTTCTGTTGGACCTCTCCTTCAACTAAACTTCTCTGCCAGTTGAACTCCTCCTAGACTTCTCCTTCAGACAAACTTCTCCTATAGTCGAACTTCTATCGGACTTCTCCTACAGTCGAACTTCTGATGGATTTCTCCTATAGTCAAACTCTTGCCGGACCTCTCCTTTAGTCGGACTTTTTTGCCAGTTGAATCCCTTCCAAACTTCTTCTTTAGATGGAATTCTCCTACAGTCAAACTCCTGCTAGACTTTTCCTACAGTCGAACTCCTTTCAAACTTCTCCTTCAGATGAACTTCTCCTACAATCGAACTCCTACCAGACTTCTCCTACAGTCAAACTCCTACCAAACTTCTTCTTTAGATGAACTTCTTCTACACTTGAACTCCTTTTGAACTTCTCCTGCTAGTTGCCTAAAGGGCTTCGCCCGATCAAGCTCCTTGTAGATTCGCTAGACGAGATTCCATTCGAACTCCTTCCAGCGGCCCGAAGGAACCTCAGTGAAGGAACCAAATCTAGGATTTTACAGATAGATCTTGAAACTTTTTCAAGATCTTACAGCGAAAGACTTAAATAAATCTAAAATTTATTTAAATAATCATGTAAACACCTAGATCTCAGATCTATTACATGATTAAGGCATGATACTAAATCAAAAATTAAAATCAAATAAGAAAGAGAAAGGTTGATTAAATCAACCTAGATCTACACTATATCAAATGCAGGTATAAAGTTTATAGATCAGATCTATTACCTGAGCAAGTTTAGATGTTCTAACTTGCTAATCCAAGCTTGAGGATGAAGTCACAAGCCACACACACGTCTGACCTTAGGAGTCGTCCACACAAGCCTACGATCTCTAATATGAAGTTCGATGTAGGAAATCAGCACAGCATGCTAGTACTGTACTGATCCTTCTTCAATAGTTGATCCGATGCTTTCTTCTTCAAAATTTGGATACTCCAAAATATGAGAAGGAAGATGAGAGTTTGCTTATCTGAGACTCTCTTAAAAAAACTTAAAAGAAAGGAGGAGAGATTGAAAATAAAACAGCCCTAGAAGAAGATCCTCTTCTTCTTCTCTTTTCTCTCACCTAGACACCTAGTTCGGTGCCTATGGAACCCCCATGCCCAAAGACTCTATTCCTCTAATTTTTGCACACCCCAAACCACTCCCAAAGCTCTATATTTCATAAAATAATTAGAATAAAATTTATTCAATAAATAGGGAAAAAGAAGAGTCTAAGTTAGGTCAAATTCCTAGACTAGGAATATCCAAATATGGAAAATTGTTGGGCACCTCCTCCATAATTTTTGGCATGGACCAGCAAGGGAGAGTGCACAAAAAAGAAGATTATTTTCATAGAATAAGAGAAGAATTAATTAAATAAGGGGGCAACACTCAAGGGAAGATGTTTTGGTCAACAAGGATTCTATCTTATAGAATCCTAAGCAAAACCAATTCCTCCTTTGACTTGGTTTTCCACCTAACTTCCAAATATGACTTGGAAGAAGAGAGGAGGCATGAAAATTAGGAAGAAATAGATTTTTCATGAAAATACCTAAAAAATAGGTATGGAGGGCGTTGGGACCAAGGTGGCACAAGGAGATAGGGAGTCCGAGTCACACTAGGACTCCTATTTTGACTTGGTCAAACAAGATCTTTTAACAAAATAAAATCAAGATTAAACCAACCCAATTAAATAAGGCCCTAACCCATTTAGAAACTTAATTAAATCAGATTTATTTTCTAATCAAATTAAAAAATTGGGTTAATCCAAGTCCTAGTAAGACTAGGACTAGTTCTTTCTTGCACTTAGCTTATCCAATAAACCAATTGAACTTGATCCAATCAAGCCCAAACCAAATCTAATTAAATTATATTTAATTAGACTTAATCTTAACCAATTGGCTTAATCAAATTAAGCCAATTAGCAATCCAATTGCTAATCGATCCTCCTACAATACTTGCACTAGGTTAAACACCAATTATATTGATTATTTAACCCTAGAACGATTCTTAATCGTTGATCAACCATCCGATCAGATCGTAAGCTCTAATGTGTGTGACCTCATAGATCTGAACCTAAATCAGTAGCAAAAAAATAAATTTTTATATCAATCAAAGTAACCATCTAGCAATGATATCCGATGGTCGGATAGATCGAAGGTGTAGAATACCATCCTTCGAACCCATGTGGATATAGTTTCCATATAATTCATCCCCTTGATCACAATGCTCATAGGACACATCAGAGTTCAACTGTCAACTCTGATCAGGTTGTCAATATTGTATTTCAAAATACCAAATTCATCTGATGGATTATCCTAGCCAAGGTTTAGCTATATTGAAATATAGTGATACATTCTTCTCCAACTCTTGGAGTGGTCAATTCCATTTTGATCATACTCCAACTTTGTAGGTACTTGACTATGCCCAAAAGTCTTTTATTGCTGAATTAAAAATTCAGTTAGTCCGATACCAAAGCACAGTGAGTTGCTTGCAAGTCACTGAGGTGATTTTAGGTCTAAAGGATACTTATACCTATATCCCATTAGAGACATTCTCGATAGCAGAATGCTCTAGAGTTCAATGATGATGTACCCATACATCTCACCGGTATGCCATACCAGTGTCTCCATACATCTTGGTTAAGATGACAACCAACCTATATGGCATATAGTGATCTATACTCAATAAATGCTGTCGTTCTAATTAAAGTCTATCATTTGGTCATGAATAAATTTAAAAACTAATCGATAAATCCTCTCTTTATCGAAACTAAATAGTCCTAAGGACTTCATCGCAACAATGAAGTTCATTAGAAGATGTAAACTTGTGATGAAAAAAGATGCCAAAATATTTTTCATTAATTAATAAATTAATTATAATATCTCAACCATCAATAGGCTGACGATTAGCTTTGGAACCCAATTTTCAATAACTCCCACTTATCCTAAAGCCACTCGGCATAGTATCTAATACCCATCTTTGACTTATGGTTGTCGAACTTCTTGATTGCCAGGGCTATAGTGAAGGGGTCGGCTAGGTTCTTCTTTTTGTCGATCTTCTAAAGGTCAACATCACCACAATCCATGATCTCATGGACCAAATGGAAGCGGCACAGAATGTGCTTTGTTCGCTGGTGTGCCTTCGATTTCTTTGCTTGAGCTATGGCACTAGTGCTGTTGCAGTAAAGCAGGACTGGACCATCAATGGAGGATGCTACTTCGAGCTTGGTGATGAACTTCCTCAGCCACACAGCTTTCTTTGCTGCATCTGATGCTGCCATGTACTCTGCTTCATAAATAGAGTCAGCCACTGTATGCTGCTTAAAACTTTTCTAGCAGATGGCTCCACCATTTAGAGTAAAGATATATCCCGACACACTTTTACTATCATCATGATTAGATTGAAAGCTGAAGTCTATAAACCCCACAAGCATCAGATCTGACTCACCATGAACCAACCATTGGTCCTTAGTATTTCTTAAATACTTAAGGATGGTTTTAACCACCTTCCAATGATTTTCTCTAGGATCAGACTGGTACTACTCATTACTCCTAGTGAGCATGCCACGTCTAGTCTCGTATATGTCATTGCATACATAATAGACCCCACTGTCGAAGCATATAGAATTCTACTCATACGCTCTCTCTCTTCAGGAGTTGTCAGACAATCCTTAGAGAGAGAAATTTCTTGGCCTTTCAAAAAATAGCTCTTTTTGGAATTCTCCATGTGGAACCTCTTCAGCATAGTTTCTATGTACGTGGATTGAGATATACCAAGCATCCTTTTAGATCTATCCCTATAGATCTTCATCCCTAGGATGTAGAATACTTCACCCAAGTCCTTCATGGAGAACAGTGATGACTACCAGACTTTTATTTCTTATAGTACGAGGATGGCATTCCCAATTAAGAGAATATCATCCACGTATAAGATAAGAAATACCACTGCTAGACCATTTGCCCATTTGTAAATACAAGGTTCTTCTCCATTCTTAATGAAGCCATACGTTTTGATCACTTTATCAAAATACATGTTCCAACTCTGAGATGCCTGCTTCAATCCATAAATTGATCTCTAAAGCTTGCATACCTTGGACTAATCTATGGATGTGAATCCTTCAGGTTGTATCATATACACCTCTTCGATCAGCTCTCCATTTAGAAAAGCTATCTTTACATCCATCTATCAAATTTCATAGTCCAGATAGACAACAATGGCAAGCATGATCCGAATGGACTTGAGCATTGCCATAGGAGAGAATGTCTCGTCATAGTCAATATCATAACGTTGATGATATCCCTTGGCAACCAGATGGACTTTATAGGTTTCCACATTTCTGTTTGCACCCCTCTTTCTTTTGAAGACCCATTTACACCCAATGGGTTTAACCCTTTCAGGTGGGTCAACTAATGTCCATACATCATTGATCGTCATAAAATCCATTTCGAATCTCATGGCTTCTAGCCATTTCTCAGAGTCGAATCTCTGCATCACAACCATATAAGTGATCGAGTCCTTATCATTCTCATCGAGTTTGATGGGATCACCATCCTGGACCAAGAATCCATAGTATCTATCTGGATGATGGGGTACTCTGCCAGATTGCCTTAATAGTGCGGGTTCACTAGGCTTTGGATCTGATCTGATTAAATTTGACTAAGGTTCAACATTCTATGTCAGACTTTCTACCTATTGAACTTCATCAAGTTCAACCTTAGAGGCAATAGTTCCTTCATCAAGAAACTTTTTTTCCAAAAAGGTTGTCCTAAGATTGACGAACACTTTTTGTTCATCAGCATGATAGAAATAGTATCCTTTGGTCTCTTTTGGGTATCCTGTGAATGTACACTTGTTAGACCTAGGTCCAAGTTTGTCTGTAACTAATCGTTTGACATAAGCCGAGCACCCCCAAATTCTAAGGTGTGAAAGTGTTGGCTTACGCCCTATCCATATCTCCTATGGGGTTTTAACTACAGACTTACTTGGAACCCTATTTAATAGATAACAAGCCGATTCGAGTGCATATCCCCAGAAGGATATCGGCAAGCTGGCAAATCCCATCATGGATCGGACCATGTCTAACAGAGTCCGATTCCTCCTTTCAGACACACCATTATGCTGTGGTGTTCTAGGAGGAGTCCATTGACAAAGAATTCTATTCTTTCCTAGATATGTGAGAAACTCACCAGAAAGGTATTCTTCTTCTTGATTAGACTAAAGAATTTTAATACTCTTTTCAGTTTATTTTTCTACTTCACTTCGGAATCATTTGAATATTTTAAAAGAATCTGACTTATGTTTCATCAGATAGACATATTCATATCTGGATAGATCATTTATGAAAGTGATGAAATAGACATATCCATCTCTAGCACTTATGCTCATTGATCCACATACATCAGTATGTACTAGACCTAAGAGCTCATTGGCTCTCTCATCTTTTTCAGTGAAAGTTGACTTGGTCATTTTACCAAGAAGACAGACTCACAAGTTGGAAGTGACTCACAATCATTAACTTCGAGGATTCCCTCCTGAGTCAACCTGTTTATCCTGTTCTTGTTTATATGACCTAGCCTATAGTACCATAAGTAGATATCTGATACACTATCTAATCTAGGGTGCTTGCTAGTAGAATGGACTACATTAATAGATTATGATAACATATATACACCATTGTTCAATTATCCACAGAAAGCAGTAACATCATTCATAATGACATTGCAAACTCATTTTTTTATTAAAATTTCATAATTGTTCATGGCCAAAAGGCCTACAGAAATAATATTTAAAAAGAAACTAGGACAGAAATGACAATCACTAAGAACAACGGTATGAGATTCAAATATAAGTTTCAAAATTTTTAAAGCTAGAACTAGAACTAGTCTTCCATCTCCAACATTCAGGAATCTCTCATTTTGCTCGAATCTTCTACTGACCTGCAACTCCTGTAACGAATTGCAAATATGGCAAGGACTACCGATATCCAATACCTAGTCAGTAATATCATAAATAGTAAAATTGCAAGGAGTTATCATATAAATATCTTGTCCAGCAATAGCTTGTTTCTTTCTCTGCCTATTCGAATCTAGGGAGGCAATGTACTGAGGAAGTTCCTCTTCCAATGCCTCTGCTTCTTGTAAAAGAAGCATTTGGTTTGACTCTTATCGAACTTGATCTTTGGGGTTTGAGCTTGCACAGGTGTCCTAGCATGAACATGCACCTTCTTGGCTTTCTTTTCCTTATTCTTCTTCTCTTTTTCAAAGGATCGAGAACGAGAAGACATCCTCCTACTAAGTTCACTGACTCCTTATGGAGTTGGTGATCCTTCTTAAAGTTCTGAAGTAACCCCAGTAACCCATGATAGTCCACTTCAGGCTTTGACATTCTATAATGTGTAAGGAATGGGAGATAAGACTTGGGCAGTGGATTCAGTATTGCATCTTTTTCAAGTTGTTTATGCAAGGAAAAGTTGAGCTTGCTCAAGCGCTCTATCAACTCGATCATATATAATACATGATCAATGATAGAGACACCATCTTGCATTTTGGCGTTGAAGATGGCACAACTAGTCTTGTGCCACTCAACGTCATTGGGTGTGCCAAAAGAATCTTCCAAAACTTTGAGGAATTGGTTTGGCTGAGCTATCTCAAACTTACGACTGAACTCATCGCTCATCACAGCCAGCATAATGCAGCACACCATGGTTCGATCATTGAGCCACTTTTGATAAGTGTCTCTGACTGTTCCACGTGCATTGGCTGCTGGCTCCTCAGGTGCAGGATCCGTCAGCACAAATAAGATCCATTCATGCTCCAAGATAATCTTTAACTTTCGGTATCAGCTATCGAAGTTGGATCCCACCAACTTATCATTGTCCAATAATGATCGAAGCGATAGAGAAGTGGTCATGTTGGTACAAAGAAAAAATAAAATCTAATTAGTAATTGATTCATTAAACCTAAAGATTTGAACTTTAATCAAAAGATTTCTCCTACTATTTTATTAGAATTGGTAGCCTCTACCTTAAATTTGAGGAATTATCCTAATTCCTTGTAGGTACTAGAATCCACATAGACTGTACACGAGTCCAACTTTTGTTGGCCCATCCATGTACATCTAAGGATAGGTTCATAACTAATTATTTCTCCAAATAATTTTTAGTAATTAAATTTTGCCCCTAGCCCTGATCAGTTGGCTTTGACCTTCTCAGAAAAGAATCTAGTTAGGTCCAACCATTAACATGACCATACTTGACCCATCCAATGAATGAATGATCAGGCCCAACTTTGGTTGGCCCACCTGACCACCATTTAGAAAGATGTATCCAAGAGATCATATAATGAATGATAATTCCATCAATCGATAAGCACCAGGTCTTTGGGCCTCCAATGATTATCCAACTAATGGACCCATTATCATCCATTTTAATGAGAGGCTATGATCCAAATATCATATAACTATTTTATTTTAGAAACTGATAGGAATGCGATGTTGTCGTTAAGACATCGTGTTTATTAGTTTAATCCAACTTCTTAAAATAATTAAAAATATGTACATAGCAGTGAGTCGGGTCGAATCCATAGGGAAGGTAGTATTTTTAGATTTGAAATCTTTGATTTTACAAAAAAAAAGAAAAGAGAAGAGTTTTGGGATTAGAAGTGAAGTCGAAAAATAAAAAAAAATGAAAATTAAAAGGTGCGGAAATTTAAACTTGGTACTAAGATCTATAAGTTAGATCTTAGCATCTACTTGCAATAAAATAAAAAGTAATAATTAAAATATAGAAATTAAATTATTATAAAAATAAAGAGCATAAAAATAAATATTGCATTAAAAAGTTCATAATTTAAATATATAAAATAAAAAAAATAAAATAGGCTGATCTCTAAACTTGGATTGGCATTAGTGGAAAGATGGTGTAGAAGCCCAGCTCTTCTTCTCGACACCAATTGCTTTGAAGCAGCCATTAACCCATAGCCTGGCTTCATCCTGTACCAAAGCTTCACCTTGATCAGAGATATTGATTTCTGAAGGCTTGGGTCCTTTTTATAGAGCTAGGGAGGCTAGATAGTTTTTTTGGAGGCAATGTGGGAATAAGGGTTGTTTTAATCATGAAAATAGGAAGAAATTTGAGTGAAATTCGAATTAAAATAGTCCCTATTGAGTTCTTTTAATTCTGACCGTTAGATGGTGATCCGATGCTTCCAAAAATATCAAAAATAGACGTGTAATGACCCAGATCAAGTCGGATTAATTTCTGACCATTCAATCATGCTTGATGGAAGAATTTACGCTGTTGATCATGCCCCTAAGAGTTTGATCGCCGTTGGGAGCCTTCTGGACCGTCGGATCAAAGCTGGAATCAAGCGCTACCATCCGATGGCGATCCAGGTGAAATCAATAATCAAAAAAAATCTTTACTGTCTGATCTTGATCGCAAACAACCACCACCACACGATTGCACATTTACTGCTCCCATGGACCGCGTGGACTAGCTACATCATGCACCATAACTAATCAGCACCTTTTATTGACAGATGAAAAGACCAAAATGCCCTGTGAGTCATGATGAATTTTCTATAAACCCTTTAGGGGTCTAGGTCCACCACGTGGCAAGCTCTGATTCGTCGGTGTTTGCTGAGCTGGCAGTCCACACTGTATTGTAGACCGGCTGATGACTTCTGGGCTTGAGTCGGCTAGCATGGATGGCTTGGCACCCCAGCTTGGTCGGCTTGGTTCGGTGCATTTGGATGCGCCGGCTGCTGCGATGTGGTGGCTTGAGTCGTTTGAGCCATATGTTATTTTTCATTTAAATTTTTTTATTTTATTTTTTTAGAAATTCATATCTTTTCCATTTTAGCTCCGTTTTGTTTCAAACTTATTTTTTTATGATCAAAAAAATGAGCTCTTTCCATTGATTATAAAATTTTATTTTTTAATTTTTATTATTTTTTAATTAATTTTTTAATTAATAAAAATATGAATTTCTTAAAAATTATATATAAATTAATCATTAATTCTTAAAAATTAATATAAATTAATTGATAAATTAATACTTTTATTGATAAATTTATGATACTTATCACACCCTCCAACTTAAGCTTTGCTCGTCCTCGAGTAAAGAAAGAATTTAGTTTTAAATACCTTTTAACTTTAGAGTTTCGAATTTTACCTAAGCAGTTTTCAAAATGGCCATTGATATTCAGTAGAGCTTAAGTGAGACATATCATTGGGATATTACTACTTATCAATAGAAAAATTAAGTAAAGAATATTAAATTTTTCTAAACTTTTTCTAAATTATCCCATCTTTATCTCTGATTTGTCTAAACTTTCATATAGATAAGTGTATTGCTACTTTCGTCCTTCATTTATTAATTTTTATTTTTATATTACTCATTTTTTGATACGAATATCATTGCTTATTTAGGCAATAGGATCTAATTATTCGATGGAAAATCAATATTTTTTTTTTAATATTGTACCACTATTGAGTGTCTTAACTCCTTAAGCTTTCTATTTGATCCATGTAGTGAGTCTTGGGCCAATGACTCCCAAAATAGTTGGCTTTAGGATACTAGGTATAGAATACTCCTCAGACTTACTAGCTCAAATCAAACAGGCTACGAGTTAGGACTAGCTTTACAACGAGCTTCTTTGCCCTTTCCACCTTTTGACATGAAACTCAATGCTTGCTTAGGCAAAGAGGCCCGGTTACTCAGTGAGAAGTACTTGAAAACTATTTTATTAAAATAAATTTTTTATATTAAGAAATGTATAGTTACCCTACACAAGCCTATAAAAAGTAGACTTTTCTTTGATGCTAGTAGAAATAATTAGAAATGCTTCAAGAAAAAGCTTTTTATGTTCTAGACTTAACTCTTTATTGAATTTTCTTAATACTTGATTCCTCAATATCTCACAGATTCTCTAATCTGTGCATCAATTTTCTTTTAAAAATGCTTAGTTTAATTTGATTCTTAAGCATAATCGGGTGTCTAAATACTAAATACTAACTTTTTTGAGGACTTAATATTTTAAAATTTTTATTTTTCTCTCCCTCCAACTTAATCGATATTGTCCTCAATGAAGAAGAAAAAATAAAGGGTGTAATAAAAAATATGGAAGAATACACCTAACTCACATCTAACTCAGTATATTTTTGGTCCAGCACATGCCTTTGAAAATTTAAGCTCTCCCTCCAACTTATTAAAATTATCCTAAAAAAATAAACTAAAAAGATAAATTAAATAAAAACTAAATATTGGGTTGCCTCCCAATAAGCGCTAAGTTTACTATCTTCAGTCAGACACCATGCAACTTAATATCCTATGTCAAATATTGGATTGATAAATTTCAATGGTTTTAGATTGCTAATCTCAGAAAGTTAATTTATAATCCCATGATTAATATATTCATTGTTAATTTTAGGGACATAATTTGTGATCCCATTCTCAGATCCATGTTTATTAAGAATTTCTCCTATTTGTTCTTCTAAAATGCTCATGAATAGAGTTTTTGTATTAGGAGTCAAGTTTGATTCAA
The DNA here is from genome assembly GCA_006176705.1 of Cocos nucifera. NCBI lineage: Eukaryota > Viridiplantae > Streptophyta > Magnoliopsida > Arecales > Arecaceae > Cocos > Cocos nucifera. The sequence goes on from QRFJ01004436.1 coordinate 96,506, forward strand.
TGGGTGTTGGAATGGTGACTAAAGGCATTTTTAATTCTAGAGGTAAATTAATGTGATCTTGCTTAAACAACTCTGTTGACTCTTTATTACATGCCTCTTGATTTTTGTAAGAAGAACCTGCTTCTAGGGTTGAAGGAAATAGGACATTAGGTTTATAAGTCTCGGGTAAATCATCTATTCTTTTTCTCCCTATTTCTATCGCATTTAAACTGAAATCAGCATCAGTACTAGTTTCTGGCTTGGGTTCTTCTATGTGGTTAGTCTTAGTACTAGTCAGTTTCTCTAAATTTTTATTTTGGCTAGCATCAGTACTAGCCTCTCTCACCTGGTCTTGGTATGAGTCCATAAGAATCCTATAGCTTTTAAGTTTAGAAATTACTTTGGTATTCTCAGATTGGGGATTCCTAAGTGAGACATTAAATTGATAACTTGGTTTAGATGGTTGGTGAATAATAGGTGGGTTGTTTGAAATTGATAGGTTCAGTAGTTGATCTAGTTCTCTCCTCATGTTAGACTCAACTAATTATCCTATTTAAGCTTCTAGTCTGGCGATTGATTGTTGTTGGCTTAGAATTAATTATTGAAGTTGATTGAATTTATTGTCGGCTAGATTGGTCTGTTGAGGAGGTGGGTATGAGAGCTGATTATAATATGATGGCTGGGTAAATTGACTAGGCTGAACATTATTATAGACATAGTTTTGGTATTGGGGCCTATTTTGATAGTTTTGGATAGATAAAATTTGGGTTTGAGCCTGAGTCTGTTGGGATATCTAAGAAAAATTATGGTGGTTGCTCCAATCTGGATTATATGAATTTAAAAATGGGTCATTAATCAATTTAGAATATCCTTGAGCAGCTTGAACTTGTTCTTGGATAAAATATGAAAACTATGCAGTCATAGAACATTTACTCACATGATGGGTTAGACTAGCACAAATTGAACAAATCTTCTGATAATTAGAAGATGATATGAATTATGCAGGAGATTGTTGATTTAGAATTAGAAGTTGATCTAATTTCTGAGCAAGAAGGTCAACTTTATCTAATTTTTGGACTATTAGGTTCAGATTAGCCATTTGATTATTAGATTTAATATGAATCAACCATTCAATTAAGTTCAACTAAATCAGAAAAAGCTATTTTCTACCATGCATGTATTAGTGTAACCCTAATATATGGTTCAAAAATTTTTTAGAATATTTTAGAATTATATATATATTATTATTTTATTATATTAAAAATTAAAAATTTTAAACTATTTTATTTATTACTTTTAATTTAATTTAATTTAATTTAATTTAATTATCATTTTTAATAATTTTTTTAGTTAGTTTAATTTAATTTTTATTTTATTTTATTTTTAGAGGAGAAAGAAGAAGAAAGAAAGAAGAGTTCTAAAGAAGAGGTCCTAAGGAGTTCTAGAACTAAGAAGAGAGAGAAGAATTAAGTTTAATTAGGTTTGTTGTTGGTTAGCAATCAAGTTGGTCGATCGATCCTGACTAAGGGTTATCATAGATCTAGACAGCTCCTAACTATCAAGGTCACCTTCAAGCCCTCCAAGTGTAGGACAGTCAATCAACTAGCCAGGTAAGTATAAGGTTGGTGGGAGTCTCTTCATTGCTTGCCTTAGACACCAAATGTACTTGGTCAGGTAAGCAAACGGAACCAATTAGAAACCACCTTCTTTTGGGCCCAGTCATTCCTGAACCACTTTCCTAGACACCAGTCAAATTGATTAACCTTAACCTAGTTTAACTCTTAGGGTTTCCTATCCTATTAAGCTCGAGTTTCTAGGGTTGATGTCTAATTGATTTTAAAATTAAAGGCTTAGGTCAATGCAGGATGCTAGTTGGTTGTTTGTGGGCTAAGGAAGGGTGATCAAATCCCCATCTTATCTTGTTTAATTGGGTGTTGTCCTTAATTTAGTTTAATATGAAAATGCATAAAAAGTTTTCAATCAAAGGGTTCTATGCAATTTAAACTAGATGCGTGCAACTAATTAAATTCTGAAAGGCTTATCTTGCCTCCAGCAATCATCAAAAAAAAAAAATAAAACTAATATGATGCATGCTTTAAATAGTTAGGATTTTTAATCTTACCATGAGATTTTTAATTAGATTTAAGTAGATATATTTTTTTAAAATATAATTTTAAAATAAAATAAATAAATAAATAAAAAGGACTAGGATTAGGATTGATCTCATCAAGCAAAACTAAATAATTTGTTACTTGCCCTGGTTCTTTTTGTTCTTTAACTTCTTTTCTTATAAAATAAAAAAAATTATCAAGCAATATTTAAAAAAATAAAAATTTTATTTATAATTTATTTATAAAAAAATCAAAGAGATCAAAAATTTAATATCCATACCTTTCTCGATAATGGTGCTAAAAACTTGGTGCATTTGCTAGAATTATTTTTAATTTATTTAAAATAAATCAAAGAAATCAAAATCAAAAATCAAAAATAATCCTCGATGATGGTGCCAAAAACTTGATATATTTATCAAAATTATTTTTATTTTTTTAAAAAAATCAAAGAAATCAAAATCAAAAATAAAAAATAATCTCCGACAACGGTGCCAAAAACTTGGTGCATTTACCAAAATTATTTTTAATTTATTTAAAATAAATCAAAAAAATCAAAATCAAAAATCAAAAACAATCTCCGATAATGGTTCCAAAAACTTGATAGAAATGCGATGTTGTCGTTAAGACACCATGTTTATCAGTTTAATCCGACTTCTTAAAATAATTAAAAATATTTAGATAGCAGTGAGTCGGGTTGAATCCATAGGGAAGGTAGTATTTTTAGATTTGAAATCTTTAATTTTTCAAAAGAAAAAAAAAAGAGAAGAGTTTTGGGATTAGAAGTGAAGTCAAAAAATAAAAAAAAAATAAAAATTAAAAGGTGCAAAAATTTAAACTTGATACTAAGATCTACTAGTTAGATCTTAGCATCTACTTACAATAAAATAAAAAGAAATAATTAAAATATAAAAATTAAATTGCAATAAAAATAAAGAGTATGAAATTAAAGAGCATAAAAATAAATATTGCATTAAAAAAGTTCATAATTTAAATACATAAAATAAAAAGAAAATAAAATAGGCTGATCTCTGATCTTGGATCGGACATTGGTGGAAAGATGGTGTAGAAGCCCAGCTCTTCTTCTCGGCACCAATTGCTTTGAAGCAGCCATTAACCCATAGCCTGGCTTCACCCTATACCAAAGCTTCACCTTGATCGGAGATGTTGATTTCTGAAGGCCTGGGTCCTTTTTATAGAGCTAGGGAGGCTAGATATTTTTTTTTGGAGGCAATGTGGGACTAAGGGTTGTTTTAATCATGAAAATAGGAAGAAATCTGAGTGAAATTCGAATTAAAATAGCCCTTGTTGAGTTCTTTTAATTTTGGCCGTTAGATGGTGATCCGATGCTTCCAAAAATACCAAAAATAGACGTGTAATGACCTAGATCAAGTTGGATTAATTTTTGACTGTTGGATCGCGCTTGATGGAGGAATTTAGGCCGTTGATCATGCGCTTGAGAGTTCGATCACTATCGGGAGCCTTCTGGACCGTTGGATTGAAGCTGGAATTAAGCGCTGCCATCCGATGGCGGTCCAAGTGAAATCAGCAATCGAGAAAAACCTTGACCGTTCGATCTTGACCGCAAATAACCACCACCGCACGATCGCGTGTTTACTACTCCCATGGACCATGTGGACCGGCTACATCGTGCACCGCAACCAATCAGCGCCTTTTATTGACAGATGTAAAGACCAAAATGCCCTATAAGCCATGGTGAATTTTCTATAAACCCTTTAGGGGTCTAGGTCCACCACATGGCAAGCTTTGATTCGACGATGTCTACTGAGCTAGCGGTCCACACTGTGCTGTACACCGGCTGATGGCTTCTAGGCTTGAGTCGGCTAGCATGGATGGCTTGGCACGTTGGCTTGGTTGGCTTGGCTCGACGTGTTTGGACGTGCTAGTTGCTGCGGCATGGCGGCTTAAGCCGTTTGAGCCGTATGTTATTTTTCATTTAAATTTTTTTATTTTATTTCTTTAGAAATCCATATCTTTTTCGTTTTGCTTCAAACTTATTTCGTTATGATTAGAAAAATGAGCTCTTTCCATTGATTATAAAATTTTATTTTTTTATTTTTATTATTTTTTAATTAATTTTTTTAATTAATAAAAATATGAATTTATTAAAAATTATATATAAATTAATCATTAATTCTTAAAAATTAATATGAATTAATTGATAAATTAATACTTTTATTGATAAATTTATGATACTTATCAAGAACCTAATAATTTTAGAGGATTTAATTTATAGAAGCGAGTAGGTAAGATTAACCAGCTTATCATGATCCTCCTACTAACTTCACCAAGTCAGCTTAAGGGAGATCATTAATAGGCTGGTCTAGGAGCATCTAAATTAGTCAAACTGATTTACTTAGCTGACATGGGTTAGCTCGAATAGTCAAGCGATCCGATCAAAACATAATCTCACCAAGAGGCTAGGTAGGTTCGATCAGCAGAAGGATCTACCAGGCTTGCCTTAGACACCATCAGAAATGGCTAGGTTAGCGGGCTACAATTAAAAACCACTAGTCTAATTTACTTTAGACACCAACTAATTTAATTAGTTTTAATTAGATCAACCTAATAGTTCGTGCTAGACCACGTAGCCAAGAATCAAGTCCATCTTGGGTCTTGTTAAAGACATGGACTTGACCAACTACAACTATTGTAATTGATCTAGAAAATTCTTGACCTAATCTAAGACAACAATCGATTAGATTTAGTCAATTCTCTAATTAAGACCATTCTTTAATCTAACCCTAGGTCTAACCCAATTAATGGACCTAATCCCTACTAACCCATTTAACCCAATGTGTTATGATTCATGTCTTAGGATCTTCAATCACAATCCTAGATCCTAATCAATCAACTTCTTAATTCTCAATTATGTTTTGGGCTGAGGGTTGGGTTTCGACTTTTCAAAAATGATTTTCATGTTTGTAAAACATTTTTACTATTGGGAATATGTGCTCTTTCCACATGGATCAGCGTGGCCGTCGGTGATTAGCCAAGAAATCAAGAAAGTACTTCTTAGAGATCTTTGCGGAAGTACGATCAAATAAATCAAGGAATAGAGAAGAAGAGAAGAAGAGATTTCTAAGAGAAAAAAGCTTTTATTCAGTATATTTCAGCACACTTACAACCTTGACATATTTTCAGTATATATACTTTACAAAGGGTCAAGCCCAAGCTCATAAAAAAACTTTGCAAACCCAAATAACCCACATACACAAAATAATAACCTGTGAAAACTGAGCTGATCCAATTTCAAATTGAGCCGGCTAACCTGCGAATGGGTTGGCTCAGTCCGATATTGAGCCGTCCTAGTTGTGTACCATGCCAATAGCCCAAAAATGCTGCTTTCTATCTGAATTTTTCTTTGAGACCTAGCCGACCCAGTCTTGGACTAAGCCAATCTAGTTTTCAACTGAGCCGACTCAGTCTAAGAGTGAGCCAGCCCAGTTTTTGAACTTTACTATTGAGACTGATTCTTCTTCCGACTTGCTCCCGTCTTTCCATGACCTATCTTCTCATATTTTCAAGACTTGGGAGTGCCACTTCTGAGCTCACATTCTTCACCTTGGTGCTTCTGAGTTCTTGTGAACTCATCTCTTCTCTATAGATCCATCCGTGCCACACATCTCTGAAAGCTATTTCTGGGGAGTACTTTCATGAGTGCATCAGACTGATTTTTCTTAGTATGGACCTTCATTAGTTTTACTTCACCTTTCTCTACCAGCTCTCTGATCCTATGGTACCTCACGTATATATGCTTTGTGCGCGCATGATAGACTGGGTTCTGTGCCAACAACAGAGCACTCTGACTATCACTGAATAGTGTAACCTTGCTCTGCTCCACCCCCAACTCATCAATCAACCTCCTAAGCCAAAGGACTTTCTTTGCAGCCTCCATTATCCTAATGTACTTAGCCTCTATGGTAGACAAGACTGTGATTGACTGAAGGGTTGATCTCCAAGATACTGGTCTATCATATATGTAGAAGAGATATCTAGTAGTAGACCTCCTTGTATCAAGATCACCAGCATAATTTGCATCAACAAATCCTTCCAGAGGACCTGAACCTTCACACATCTTCATAGATTGTTCTCTAAATCCTCCCGGTTGCCCACCAAACACCAAACTATAATCCCTTGTTTCATGTAGATATCTTAATATCCATTTCAATGCTTTTCAGTGTTCCTTCCCAGGGTTAGTCATGTATCTACTAATCATGCTCATAGCATGTGCTATATCTTGTCTACAGCACACCATAGTGTCCATCACACTGCCTACAATATTTGCATAAGAGACTCGTTCCATGTACTCTCTCTCCTCTTCTGACTGGGGGCACTGTAACTTGGAGAGAGACATATGGGTCGGCAATGGCGTCTCTGTAGGTTTGGCCTTCTCCATCCCAAACCTCTCTAGAACCTTCTAAACATACTTTTCTTATGACAAATGGAGCACTCTTTTGTACCTATCTCTGCAAATCTTCATTCCAAAGATTTTCTAAGTTGGATCCAAATCTTTCATCTCAAATTCAGATGATAATGCTCTTTTCAACCTTTTCACAGCATCCATGCTTCTACTGGCTATGAGCATATCATCTACATATAATAATAGGTATAGGAAATCCTCCTCATCTACATCCTTGACGTAAACACAATAATCATGTTCACATCTACTGAAATCCAGGCTCAAGACAAAGTTATCAAACCTTCGATACTACTGACAAGAGGATTGTTTCAAGCCATACAAAGACTTTCTGAGTAAACATACATTGTCTTTCTATCCCATCTCCATGAAACCATTTGGCTGCTTCATGTAGATTCATTCCTCCAAAGTCCCATGAAGGAAGGCCATCTTCACATCCATCTATTTCAATTTCATGTTATGCTGTGCCACCAGTGATAGCAAAACTCGAATAGATGTATGACGCACTACAGGAGAGAAAATTTCTATGTAGTCAATCTCTTTTCTTTGTGAGTATCCCTTTGCTACCAGCCTTGCTTCGAATCTGACTCCACCTTGTTCTGAAGGTGCTTCTTTCTTTGTGAACACCCACTTTGAGCCAATAGGTCGAGCACCCTCTAGAAGATCCACCAGCTGTCATGTCTGATTCTTCTCAAGTGATTCCATCTCCTCCATCATGGCCTGCATCCATGAATCATGATCCTCACTCTCCATGGCCTCTATATAATTTTCTAGATCTCCATTAGCAAAGATGAGTGCATAGAAGATAACCTCATCAATGCCATATCTGATCGATCTCCTAATAGTACGTTGGGACTTGTGCAAAGCCACTCCCACTGGCACATCTCTGCCTGATGTCTGTGGCTGCTCTTGCACATCGGTCTGAACTATCGGCCCTTCATGCTGATTTTCAATCTGAGATAATATTTTTCTGCCCAGCTCCACCTTAATAGGAACACTCCTATAAGTGGATGCAACCTGCATGCCATCATTTTCTGACCGGCCACCACTGTTCACCTTTGTTTCCCCAGTTCCATCTATCCCAGACCTCCTCAAGATGCTCTTCTCATCAAAGATAATGTTCCTACTGATCACTGACTTCTATGCTTGAGAGTCCCACAGCAGGTATCCCTTGTCTCCTTATGGATACCCTATGAATGTCATCTTTTGAGATTTTGGATCTAATTTGCTCCTCTCAATTTCCTCCACATGTGCATAGGCTATGCAACCGAAGACTTTCAGATGGCCAAGCTCCACCTTCTTCCCACTCTAGACCTCTTCTGGATTCATCCATTCAGCTTATAATGAGGGAACCTATTCATAAGAAAATAAGAAAAAGTTAGAGCATCACCCCAAAAGAACTTTCGGAGTGATGTCTATAGCCTCAAACTCCATGCCTTCTCGATCAGTGTTCGGTTCATCCTCTCCATGATACCATTCTGCTGAGGAGTTATCCTCACCGTGTAATGGCATTTGATGCTATTTTTCTCACAGTACCTCTTGAACTCCAGGCTAGTATACTCCCCTCTATTGTCCGACCTCAGACACTTTACCTATCTTCCTGACTCCTTCTTTACTTCAGCTCTCCAAGCTCTGAATTGGGCAAACACCTTTAATTTTTCTCTGATCAGATAAACCCATACCTTTCTTGAAAAATCATCAATGAAAGTAATAAAGTATTTTGCCTCACCTCTAGCTGATACAGGAGCTGGTCCCCACACATTCGAGTGCACTAAATCCAGCACTCCCTCGTTGCACTTGGTACTTTTGGCAAACTTCATCCTATGTTGTTTGCCAAAGATACATGGCTCACAAAGATCTGTGCCCTCCCTCTTTAGGGCTAGGATCATACCTCTTTTACTTAGTTCTGTGAGCCTACGGTCACTCATATGACTCATCCGATAGTACCACAGTCGATATAAAATCTGCTCCTTTTGTGCCGCTACTAGCACCTCTGCACTATCATTTACCACTGAGCCTTCCATTCTGTAAATATTGTTGCTCAGTCTTCTACCTCTCATCACCACCAAAGCTTCCTTGAAAATTTTTAGATATCCACTCCCAGCTTGGCTACTAAAAGCATAACCCTGCTCCTCTAAGTAGCCTAAAGAAATTAAATTCTTTTTCAACTCCAATACATGCTTGACATTTGATAATGTACGAATGATCCTATTGTACATCCTCATACTAATAGAGCCAATTCTAGCTACTTTGCATGGGTGATCATCTCCAAGGCTGATACTTCCACCATCGATCTTTTGGTAGATAGCAAACCACTCCCGATGAGAAGTATAGTGGTGCGAGCATGCTGAATCTAATATCCACATAGTATCGCACTCTGTGGATCCATCTGATATAACTTGCAGGTCTTCTCCACTGCTCACAGAAGTTGTATCATCTCCCTTGCTGGCCTTTCCTTTTTTTGATCTCAAAAGGGGATAATCTCTCCTCAAGTGTCCAGGTTGATAACATTTATAACATTTCAATGTCATCTTTCTCTGATTGCGAGACTTTGACCTACCCTTGGATTTTCCTCTTATCTTCTCCTTTGATCTTCCCTGTCTTTCGTTCACAGCTAAGATCTCAGACTTAGGGTCTCCTTTACAGATCTTCTCTCTTTGCTTATTTGATCTAAGCACACCAACAATCTCTTTATAGTTTAGGATCTCCTTCCCATAAACTAAAGTTGTTATGAGACCATCATACGAACTTGGGAGAGAACATAATAGCAGCAATGCCCGATCCTCCTCGTCGATCTTCACATCCAAATTCATCACCTCAGAACATGCCTAATTGAACCTTTGGATGTGTGCAACAAGATCTTCGCCTTCGGGCATCCTCAGATTATACAGCTGTTTCTTCAACCATAGCTTATTCATCATATTCTTCCCTATGTATGTGTTCTCTAGTCTCTCCTAGAGCCTCTTTGCCATAGTCTCTATACAAACCTCGGATAAAACCTGATCGACCAAGCACATTCGGATTGTACTAAAAGCAATTTCCTCCAACTCTTCCCAATCCTCAGTACTGATCTTTTTCGACCTTTCTTTTATCAAGATCTTATAGATCCTCTACTGAACCAACAAGTCCTTTACTCTTTGCTGCCATCGGATAAAGTTTTTTTTGCCATCGAACTTCTCAAAATCCATCTTGAATCCACTTGATCTCATGACTTCAAACAAGTCAAGAAACAGATCCCTAACATCCTTCACCATCACACACTAGTAAAACTATCCTTCATAAAAGATCTAACTAGCCCTAGATCCTCTTTCCAAACTTCTATATCACTGTTCCTCTATGTAAACAATCTCCGCCTTAATCTAGAGACAACCACAAAGCAAATTAAAAGTTTTAGGATAAAACCTGATGCAACAGATCCTGGATGTAGTAAACCCTAGGTGTCTTTCTTCCTTCCATGCAACACTGCTCTGATACCAAATGTTGAAAATATGCACTCTTCCCACATGGATCGTTGTGGCCGTCGGTGATTAGCCAAGCAATCAAAGAAGTACTTCTTAGAGATCTCTATGGAAGCACGATCAAATAAATCAAGGAATAGAGAAGAAGAGATTTCTAGGAGAAAAGAGCTTTTATACTTACAATCTTGACTTGTTTTCAGTATATATACTTTACAAAGGGTCAAGCCCAAGCTCATAGTAATACTTTTCAAATCCAAATAATCCACGTACATAAAATAACAATCTATAAAAACTAAGTCGACCCAGTTTCAGACTGAGCTAGCTAACCTACGACTGGGTCGGCTCAGTATCGGACTGAGCCGACCCAGTTGTGTACCATGCCAATAGCTCAAAAATGCTGCTTTTCATCTGGATTTTCCTCTGAGGCCTAGCCATCCTAGTCCTGGACTGAATCGATCCAATTTCCAACTGAGCCAACTCAGTCTCAGAGTGAGCCGGCCCAGTTTCTAAACTTTACTATTGAGACTGATTCTTCTTTCGGCTCGCTCCCGTCTTCCTATGACCTGTCTTCTCATATTTTCAAGACTTGAGAGTGTCACTTCTGAGCTCACATTTATAACATGGTTCTATCAACCAAGTTGCATGTTTGATTTATAATCAATATGCAAGTAAAATAAACATAAAACTACTTAAGATCTAATCTAAATAGGTTCATGTAATTGAAATAGTTTTAATAATAATCAATCATAAATCTCCCTAGATCAAATCTAACACATTTATGATGATTGAAATCAGATTAGATCAAAAAATTTCTTATATTTAATCTAAAAATTTTATGATCAATATTTTAGATCAGCACGTATTAAGACAACCTATTCACTGTAAAGGATAAACCTTATAGTAGGACAACCTTATGACAGTCCATGCAATATAAAATATTTTATTTTATTTTTAGATTTAATAATTAGATTATAAATTAGATCTAATCTAAGAAATAATCTAGACATGCACAAAAATCATGTAATAAGAACCTAGGCTCTGATACCAATTGAAGGAATCAGATCTAGGATTTCATAGATAGATCTTGAAATATTTTCAAGATCTTACAGTGAAAGACTTAAATAAATATAAAATTTATTTAAATAATCATATAAATACCTAGATCTCAGATCTATTACATGATTAAGGTATGATATTAAATCAAAAGTTAAAATCAAATAAGAAAGAAAAAGATTGATCAAATCAACCTAGATCTACACTACATCAAATGCAGGTATGAAGTTTATAGATCAGATCTATTATCTAAGCAAGTTTAGATATTCTAACTTACTGATCCGAGCTTAAGGATGAAGTCACGAGCCATACATGCATCCGGTCTCTAGGAGTCATCCACACGAGCCTACGATCTTTGATATAAAGTCCGATGCAGGAAATCATCACAGCATGCTAGTATTATGCTGATCCTTCTTCGATAGTCGATCCGATGCTTTCTTCTTCAAAATTTGGACTCACCAAAATATGAGAAGGAAGATGAGAATTTTTTGATCTAAGACTTTCTCAAAAAAACTCAAAAAAAATGAGGAAAGATTGAAAATAAAATAGCCCTAGAAGAATACCCTCTTCTTCTTCTCTTTTCTCTCACCTAGACACCTAGTTTGGTGCCTATGGAACCCCCACGCCCAAGGACCCTCTTCATCTGATTTTTGCACACCCCAAACCTCTCCCAAAGTTATATTTTTCATGAAAATATCAGAATAAAATTCATCCAATAAATAGGAAAAAAGAAGAGTCCAAGTTAGGTCAAATTTCTAGACTAGGAATATCCAAATATGGGAAGTTGTTGGGCACCCAATTCTTGGCCGCCTCCTCCACAATTTTTGGCATGGACCAGCAAGGGAGGGTGCACAAAAAAAGAGATTATTTTCATAGAATAAAAGAAGAATTAATTAAAAGAAGGGGTGGCACTAAAGGGAAGATGTTTTGATTAATAAGGATTCTATCTCATAGAATCCTAAGCAAAACCAATTCCTCTTTTGACTTGGTCTTCCACCTAACTTTCAAATATGACTTGAAGGGAGAGAGGGGGCATGAAAATTAGGAAGAAAGAGATTTTCCATGAAAAATACATAAAAAATAGGTATGGGGGGCATTGGGACCAAGGTGGCACAAGGAGATGGGGAGTCCTAGTCACACTTGGACTTCTATTTTGACTTGGTCAAACAAGATCTTTTAACCAAATAAAATCAAGATTGAACCAATTCAATTAAATAAGCTCCTAACCCATTTAAAGACTTAATTAAATTAGATTTAATTTTAATTTATTTTCTAATCAAATTAGAAAATTGGGTTAATCTGAGTCCTAGTTAGACTAGGACTAGTTCTTCCTTGCACTTGGCTTATCCAATAAACCAATTGGACTTAATCCAATCAACCCCAAACCAAATCTAATTAAATGATATTTAATTAGACTTAATCTCAACCTATGGCTTAATCAAATTAAGCCAATTAGTAATCTAATTGCTAATCAATCCTCCTGCAATATTTGCACTAGGTTAAACACCAATCGTATTGATTATTTAATCCTAGAACGATTCTTAATCATTGATCAACCATCCGATCAGATCGTAAGCTCTAATGTATGTGACCTCATAGGTCCGAACCCAAATTGATAGTATAGGAATAAATTTTTATACCAATCGAAGTGACCATCTAGCAATGATATCCGATGGCCAGATAGATCGAAGGTGTAGAACACCATCCTTAGAACCCATGCGGATATAGTTTTCCTATAATTCATCCCCTTGATCAAAATGCTCGTAGGACACATCAGAGTTTAACTATCAACTCTGATCAGGTTGTCCACATTGTATTTCAAAATACCAAATCCATCCGATGGATTATCCTGGCCAAGATTTTGCTATATTAAAATACAGTGATACATTCTTCTCCAACTCTTAGAGTGGTCAATTCTATCTTGATCATACTCCAACTTCATAAGTATTTGACTATGCCCAGAAGCCTTCCATTGCTGAATTAGAAATTCAGTTAGTTTGATATCAAAGCACAATGAGTTATTTGTAAGTCACTGAGATGATCTCAGGTCTATGGAATACTTATACCTATATCCCATCGGACACATTCTCGATAGTAGAATACTCTGAAGTTGGTCATGTTCAATGATGATGTACCCATACATCTCACCTATATGCCATATCGGTGTCTCCACACATCTTGATTAAGAGGACAACCAACTTATATGATATATAGTGACCTATGCTCGATAGACGCTATCGTCCTAATTAACAGCCTATCATTTGGTCATGAACAAATTTAAGGACTAATTGATAAATCCTCTCTTTATCGAAACTAAATAGTCCTAAGGACTTCATCACAATAATGAAGTTCTTTAGAAGATGTACACTTATGATGGAAAAATATGCCAAAATATTTTTTATTAATTAATAAATCAATTACAATATCTCAACCATCAATAGGCTGATGATTGATTTTGGGACATAATTTCCGACACTCAGCACATGTCCTCGATATAGCAAGCAACAACCCATGCATAGTCGATCTCGAGAACCTCCAAACTTCTCTAAAATAATAGTAACTAGGAACTCTTCATTGCCTATAGCTATCCTGTCCAAACTTCAGCTATCGGATCCCAACAGGCTAGAATGTCACGATAATAGATACTATCCTCCATAACAAACTCCACGTGGCTCCGAACGAACCACTACCAGATGGTTATGACTGTCACTATTAGTTTATTACAGGCTTCGCTTATATAAGAAATTCTTCAGATATATTTTCTCTCGAAGCTCTTATCTCCAACCTCTAAACTCTGCTAAAAACTTCTCTGAGCATTCCATTTCTATTGGCTTAAAGAGCTGACTTGATCGTCGGAGGATCTTACCGAAGCCACCACCCCCGACTCTGGATGAGACTTATTTTGTAAGTCACTGATGGTGACCTCATCTTCTCTGACTCCAGCCTCAAATCTGGTATCAACTAGATTTTGCATCAACATAATTGATGCTAGAGGAAGGGTCTAGTCTCTCTTGAGGATTCCTTATTCTAAAAGGAGTGCTCAATAGAAGCATCTTCTTCTTCTTCCCCTTAAGGCCCTTCTTCTTCGACTAGTCTCTTAAGGATGCCTCTCAGGATGGCTTCGACTTGATGATCAACCACCTCCTCGGCTAGATCTCATCCAGATCTACCTGCTTCTATTTCATCTCCAGCATCTCGAGCTCCACCGACTGCAATAGTAGATGCAAAGCAGCTCAACCTCAGTAGGTTAGGGGCCTCACTGAAGTAGTATAGGTCATGTAGTAGCAACAATCTTCAACGTTGGTCCAGCTAAAGCGGGCCTCGTCGAAACCCCAAGACCTAGTCTGGGGGCGACCGACTTGGGCAAGTTTGCCTACAACCTCCGAAAAAGGAAGCAGAGGGTGGCGAGCCCTTGTTCTAATCATGATTCGACTCCTAGGGGGACTCTGCCCCCATTCAGCTAGAAGACTTTGGAGATTCATGATCGAGAGGATCTTCTAGAGCAAAAATTCCAAGAAATGAATCAACAGATCGAGGAACTCGACCATGCTCCCTCCTCCCACACCAATGATATCTGCACCAACCCTTCTTTTTCCCAGCAAATCATGCAGGAATCAATTCCGTCAAACTTCAGGCTCCCCTAGTTCGAGAGCTACAATGGGACTACCAATTTAATTGATCACTTGGAGGCCTTCCGGACCATAATGCTGCTCCATGGTGCATCAGACGTCATTCTGTGCTGAGCTTTTCCATCCATCCTAAAAGGAGCAGTAAGAAATTGGTACTCGACCCTCAAGTTGGATACCATCTTCTTCTTTGATCACATGAAATAATAGTTTGTGGCTCATTTTATCAGCAGTTGGTGCCCTCGATGAGGCTCAGACTCCCTCATCAACATCAAGCAAAAGGAGGAGAAATCAATTCGGGCCTATGTTACCCATTTCAAAACTACTGCACTAGAGGTCCAAAATCTGGACCAGTTTATTGCAATGGCTGCACTGAAGGGTGGCCTTTAGAAGAATAATTTGCTGTTCTCCTTAAAAAAAAAGTATCCCAAGAATTTTGCTGATATGCTGGTTGGGCTGATGGTTATGCTCGAGCAAAAGTGGCATTTAAGGCCAAGGATAGTGAAGCCACCAGAGAGTGGCACGCAGGCGAATCCAGCAAGCCCGCTACTGAAGAGAAGCTAAGTGAAGCTTGGCCATGCTCTCAAACTCCTTTCGAGTGCAAGTAGGCTCGAACTCCTCCATGGGCTTGGAGACAAAGAAGCCCTAACAGAAGGCACGGCATAGGTCTCTCCTTAGAAAGTTTCACAACTATGCTCCCCTCAATGCTCCAAAGACCTAGGTTCTCATAAAGATTAAGGAGCAGCTACCGAGATCGAAGAGGATGCGCATCCATCTTAGCAAGCACAATCCTAACAAGTACTGCCTCTACCATCGTTACCATGGTCATGATATTGAAGAATGCATCCAACTCCAAGATGAGATCGAGGAGCTTATCAAGTGAGCCCGACTTGGCCGATTTCTGCAACATCGATCTTAAGAAAGGGATGAACGATCGAGGTTAACCACCACCACTAGAACCACCAAAGAGGGAGGAGCAGTAAGAAGATCGGCCACCCCTCGGCATCATCAATACCATCTCTTGGGAACTTCAGTGGCGAGAGGCCCGTGGATCGATGGAGCCTACAAAGAAGTAGAGGACTAAGGAATCCATTACTTTTACTAATGAGGTTGCCCAAGGGGTTCAGTTCCCACATAATGACGTGGTTGTAATTTTTTTAAACATTGCTAATTATGATGTACGCCACTTTTGGTAGATAATGAAAGCTCCATCGATGTCTTATTTTATGATATTTTCTCTAAAATGTCTATACCTAATAACCACCTGAGACCTATGAATTCCTCATTGGTGGGATTCACTGGTGATGCTGTGCCAGTTGAAGGAATAACAACACTGACTGTGGTTGTAGGACAACATCCGAGATGGGCTAGAGCATAGGTCAACTTTCTAGTTGTAAAAGCTTTCTCTACCTACAATGCTATTCTTGGCCGATCTGGTTTGAATGCACTTCAAGCTATAGTATTAACCTATTACCTAAAAGTGAAGTTTTCGATGAGCTACAGAATCATGGAGATTATGGAAGATCAGGCTTTGGTAAGGCACTGCTACTCCATTGTTTTGCAAAAAAATAGCCAACCGACCCTTGCCCGATTGATGGGCTGGATGTCCATGATGACCTTACTGAAGAGTGGGACAAACCCATAGAAGACTTTATGGCTGTCCCTTTGAATGATGGGAATATGGAACATACAGTGCAGATCGACTCCAACTTAGGAGATGAAGTTCAGGAGCAGCTCATTGCCTTCCTATGGAAGAATTCTGACGTCTTCACTTGGGCCACCATGGATATTCTAGGGATTGATGCTGAGGTTATGGAACATCGGCTAGCTGTTGATCCAAAGTATAAGCTAGTGAAAGCAAAAATTTAGGGCCATGCATCAGAAAGGCAGAAGGTAATAGCAGAGAAAGTGGACAAACTTCTTAAAGCTGGATTCATCTAAGAAGTCAACTATCCAAGTTGGATTTCTAATGTGGTCCTGGTCAAGAAGGCCAACAGCAAGTGGAGAATGTGCATAGACTTCAAGAAGCAGAATAAGGCCTGCCCAAAGGATAGCTACCTCCTACCCAAAATTAATCAACTGGTGGATGCAACCTCAGGCCATGAGCTCCTCACCTTCATGAATGCCTACTTCGGCTACAACCAAATTTGGATGGCACCTGAGGACAAGGAGAAAACTACTTTTATTACAGACCATGGTCTTTGTTATTACAGAATTATGCCCTTTGGGCTTAAAAATATAGGTGCAACTTATCAGTGCCTAGTCAATAAGATCTTTAAGAAGCAGATCGATCGTAATATGGAGATCTACGTGGATGATATGCTTGTCAAGAGTCGAACTTCAATCAATCACATTGCCAACCTTGAAGAGACCTTCAATGCCCTCTAGAGATATAAGATGAAGTTGAACCCGATTAAATGCACCTTCGGAGTGACCTCAAAAAAATTCTTAGGGTTCATGATCTCGAGGTGAGGGATCGAGGCTAATCCTGAGAAGATCTGAGCCATCCAGGAGATGACTGCTCCAAAATCAATAAAAAACGTACAGCGCTTGATCAGGAAGGTGGCATCCTTAAATCGCTTTGTCTTAAAGTCGGTCGAGTGGTGTATGCCCTTCTTCCAGGTCCTCAGATAACTAAAGAACTTCTGTTAGATAGTGGAATGCCAATAGGCATTTGAAGAACTCAAGAGCTACCTCAGTTCGCCTTCACTGTTGGCAAAGCCCAAGCCTGGAGAAGAATTATTTTTGTACCTAATGGTCTCTCCTGCAACCCTAGCAGCAGTCCTGGTTAAGGAAGAGGCAAAAGTGCAATGGCCGATTTATTACATAAGCCAGGTCTTGAGAGATGTGGAGACCAGATATACTAAATTAAAAAAATTAACTTATGCTTTTCTGATTGCAATCAGGAGACTTCAGCCTTACTTCTAGGGGCACATCATAACGCTCCTCACTGATCAACCAATCAAGGCAGTTCTTAATCATATAGATGCCTCTGGGAGAATTACAAAGTGGGCAACTGAGCTCACAGAGTTTGACATCAACTATCAATCTCGACCATTAATCAAAGCTCAGATACTGACCGACTTTATAGTTGAATGCACGATCCCGGATGATGCCAAACTTGAGCAGAATGAGGCCAGTATTCTATGGTTATAACCAAGCTCCTCTGAAGAAAGAGCAGATCTTTTTGAAGATTTCTAGACCCTGTACATGGATGGCTCTTTAATGCTTTTGGTGTAGGTATTGGACTAATCCTGGTCAATCCCGAAGGGGTCATCATCGAGTATGCACTATGCTTTGAGTTTTCTACAATAAACAATGGGATAGAATATGAAACTCTGGTAGCAGGGCTAAAAATTGCCAAGGAATTAGAAGCAAATCAACTCCAAGCTTATAGTGATTCGCAGCTGGTAGTGGGACAAGTTAGTGGTAGTTATGAAGCTTGGAAGGAAAGTATGATAAAGAATCTTGAGAAAGTGAAGAGCCTGACCTTAGCCTTCAATAGCTTTAGCATTCAATAATTTCCAAGGATAGAGAACACCAGAGCCGACCTCCTATCCAAGCTGGCCACACTTGCCCCTAACAAACTTCTCAAAGAAGTATACTTTGAAGTGTTGGAATGCCCAAGTATGGAAGAGCCATAGTCTATAATGCAGATCGACCATGAGCCCTACTAGATCAATCCATTGATTGCTTATCTCAATGATGGGACACTTTTCTATGATCCAAAAGAAGCTCGAAAGCTGAAAAATCAAGTCTCCCGATATATTTTGTATGAAGGTAAACTATACAAGAGATCATACTTCTTACCACTTTTGAAATATTTTTGATCTTTTAAAGCCAACTTTGCACTATAGAAAGTGCATGAAGAAATCTGTGGGAGCCATCTGGGTGTCAGATCCCTATCTCATAAGCTACTTCGGTAAGGATATTATTGGCCAACTATGCATCATGATTGTGTTAAATATATTAAAAGGTGCTATCACTATCAGAGGAATGCAAATATACAAAGGCAGCCGACCTCCGAGCTCACCCCATTAAGCACACCTTGGCCATTCGTATAATGGGGGATGGATATACTTGGCTTTTTCCTAATGGCATCTAGATAATGAAAGTTTCTCCTGATTGCGATCGACTATTTTACCAAATGAATTGAGACCGAACCCCTAGCAAAAATTACTGAAGCAAAAGTACAAGACTTCATTTGGAAGTCAATTATGTGCAGATTTAGTCTGCCTCGAACCCTTATAACAGATAATGGGTAATAATTTATCGGGGCAAAGTTTGTTGAGTTCTATGAAGATTTGAACATCTCCCATAACTTCACGTTAGTAGCCCATCCACAAGCAAATGGTGAAGCAGAGGTGACCAACATGATCTTATTGCAGGGTATCAAGGCAAGGCTTGAAAGAGCAAGGGGGACTTGGACAGACGAGCTTTACCATGTCCTCTATGTTGGAAATTATGTTCCAAAATCAATCGTCAGCCTATTGATGGTTGAGATATTGTAATTGATTTATTAATTAATGAAAAATATTTTGGTATCCTTTTTCATCATAAGTTTACATCTTCTAATGAACTCCATTATTGTGATGAAGTTCTTAGGACTATTTAGTTTCGATAAAGAGAGGATTTATCAATTAGTCCTTAAATTTATTCACGACCAAATGATAGGCTGTTAATTAGGACGACAACATCTATCAAGCATAGGTCGCTATATGCCATATAGGTTGGTTATCCTCTTAATCAAAGTGTATGGAGACACCGGTATGATATACTGATGAGATGTATGGGTACATCATCATTGAACGTGACCAACTCTAGAGCATTCTGCTGTCGAGAATGTCTCTGATGGGATATAGGTATAAGTATCCCTTAGACCTGAGGTCACCTTAGTGACTTGTAAGCAACTCATTATGCTTTGGTATCAGACTAACTAAATTTCTAATTCAGTAATGGATGGCTTCTGGGCACAGTCAAGTACTTGCAAAGTCGGAGTGTGATCAAGATGGAATTGACCACTCCAAGAGTTGGAGAAGAATGTATCACTGTATTTCAATATAGCAAAACCTTGGCCAGGGTAATCCATCAGATGGATTTGATATTTTGAAATACAATGTAGACAACCTAATCAGAGTTGATAGTTGAACTTTGATGTGTCTTATGAGCATTGTGGTCAAGGGGATGAATTATATGAAAACTATATCCGCATGGGTTCTAAGGATGGTGTTCTACACCTTCGACCTATTTGACCGTCGGGTATCATTGCTAGATGGTCACTTCAATTGGTACAAAAATTTATTTCTATGCTATCAAATTAGATTTGGATCTATGAGATCACATACATTAGAGCTTACGATTTGATTGGATGGTTGATCAATGATTAAGAATCATTCTAGTGTTAAACAATCAATACGATTGGTGTTTAACCTAGTGCTAGTATTGCAGGAGGATTGATTAGCAATTATATTGCTAATTAGCTTAATTTGATTAAGCCAATAGGCCGAGATTAAGTTTAATTAAATATTATTTAATTAGATTTAGTTTGGTCTTGATTAGATCAAGTTTAATTGATTTATTGGATAAGCCAAGTGTAAGGAAGAACTAGTCCTAGTCTAACTAGGACTCAGATTAATCCAATTTTCTAATTTGATTAAAAAATAAATTAAAATTAGATATAATTTAATTTAATTTAATTAAGTACTTAAATGGGTTAGGACCTCATTTAATTGGGTTGGTTTAATCTTGATTTTATTTGGTTAAAAGATCTTGTTTGACCAAGTCAAAAAACGAGTCCTAGTGTGACTAGGACTCCCTTTCTCCTTGCGCCACCTTGGTCCCAATGCCCTCCATACCTATTTTTTAGGTATTTTTCATAAAAAATTCCTTTCTTCCTGATTTCCATATCCCCTCTCTCTCTCCAAGTCATATTTGGAAGTTAGGTGGAAGACCAAGTCAAAGGAGGAATTGGTTTTGCTTAGGATTCTATGAGATAGAATCCTTGTTGACCAAAACATCTTCTCTTGAGTGCCACCCCCTCTTTTAATTAATTTTTCTCTTATTATATAAAAAAAATATTCTTTTTTATGTGCCCTCCCTTTCTGATCCATGACAAAAATTATGGAGGAGGTGCCCAAGAGTTGGGCGCCCCAACAACTTCCTATGTTTGGATATTCCTAGTCTAGGAATTTGACCTAACTTGGACTCCTCTTTTTCCCTATCTATTGGATGAATTATTTTCTAATTTTTTTGTAGAATACAAAGATTTGAGAGAGGTTTGGAGTGTTTAAAAATCAGAGGAAGAGGATCCTTGGGCGTGGGGGTTCCATAGGCACCAAACTAGGTGTCTAGGTGAGAGAAAAGAGAAGAAGAAGAGGGTCTTCTTCTAGGGCTATTTTTTTTTCAATCTCTCCTCCTTTCTTTTGAGTTTCTTGAGTGAGTCTCAGATCAGAAAACTCTCATCTTCCTTCTCATATTTTGGAGAGTCCAAATTTCAAAGAAGGAAGCATCGGATCGATCGTCGAAGAAGGATCAGCACAGTACTAGCATGCTGTGCTGATTTCCTGCATCAAACTTTAGATCAGAGATTGTAGGCTTGTGTGGATGACTCCTAGAGGTCGGATGTGTGTGCGGCTCATGACATCATCCTCAAGCTAGGATCAGCAAGTTGGAATGTCTAACTTGCTTAGGTAATAGATATGATCTATAAACTTCATACTTGCATTTGATGTAGTGTAGATCTAGGTTGATTTGATCAACCCTTTACTTTCTTATTTGATTTTAATTTTTGATTTAATATCATATCTTGATCATGTAATAGATCTAAGATTTAGATGTTTACATATTTATTTAAATAAATATTTAATTTATTTAAGTCTTTTGCTGCATGATCTTAAAAAAGTTTGAAGATCTACCCGTGAAATCTTAGATCTGGTTCCTTCACTCTGGGCATACTGAGCTACCCAAAGACTGTCGATTGGAGAGACACCATTCACCTTGGCCTTCAGAATAGAGGTGGTCATCCCAATCGAGCTCAAACTCCCATCGACATGGGTCGTGGCCTTCAATGAGAAGCACAATTTGTAGGACCTCTGAGCTAACCTCGACCTGCTGTAGGAAAAATGAGAAGAAGCCCAAGTTTGGATGGCTGCTTACAGGCAAAGGGTGACCCGATACTATAACTCCAGAGTCAAGGACAAAGTATTCAAAGTGGGAGACTTGGTGCTTCGATGAGTAGCTATTTCTCAGCCCTAGAACCAAGGGAAGCTCATCCCAAATTGGGAAGGACCCTACGAGGTCAAGAATGTTGTCCGGCCCGGGACATATTACTTGAAGGAGCTCGGAGGAGCCGATGTACCTCGACCATGGAACTCGAAAAACCTATGGATGTATTATCAATAACTTCATTGTAATAAAATCCCTTCACCTTGGCCCCCCATTCCTTATAGCAAATTTATAATGGCGAGAAATAATTTTTCGAACTTGGCTGCGCAACAAAAATAACCGTGTCAAGAATAGGAGGAGAACCTCATCCTGACACAAGCGAAGACCTCATTAATTTAAGATGAGATGAGGGGAGGGTCCTACCAACGGTCCAAACATTCTCCTATAGTCATATTAGGAATAGGAGGAGAACCTCATCTTAACATGAGCAAAGTGAATGCCTCGTTAACTTAAGACGAGATGAGGAGAGAGGCCCTGCCAACGGTCCAAATGTGCCCCTATAGCCATGTTAGGAATAGGTACAGAACCTCATCCTAACATGAGCAAAGCGAAGGCCTTGTTAATTTAAGATGAGATTAGGGAAAGAGGCCCTCCCAACGATCCTAATATGCCCCTACAGCCATATTAGAAATAGGAGGAGAACCTCATCCTAATATGAGCAAAGCGAAGGCCTTGTTAATTTAAGACAAGATGAGGGGAAGAGATCCTACCAACGAACCAAACGTGCTCCTACAGCCATGTTAGGAACAAGAGGAGAACCTCATCCTAACATGAGCAAAGTGAAGGCCTCATTAATTTAAGATGAGATGAGGGAAGAGATCCTTCCAATGGCCCTAATGTGCTCCTATAGCCATGTTAGGAATAGGAAGAGAACCTCATCCTAACATGAGCAAAGCGAAGGCCTTATTAACTTAAGACAAGGTGAGGAGAGAGGCCCTTCCAATAGCCCCAAACGTACCTCTACGATTGTGTTAGGAATAGAAGGATCACCTCATCCTAACATGAGTAAAAGCCAAGACCTCATTGACCTAAAATGAGAAGAAGGGAGAAGCCCTGTCAGTGACCCTTACACGTATTTCTTCAACGATTATTCGACTACATGGGATATGAGAAGGAGAACCTCATCCTGGTTCGCGAAAAGAACCTCGACTAGGTATCCACAATAACCATCTCATCAGAAGACAACACAAAGAAAAACAAAGTGAAGAAAGCAAAGCCACAAGCAAGCATTGAATTCATGCAAAATAAAAATGATGAAAAAAGGTTAGCTGGAGCTTCAGTCGTTGAACCTCGGCCTTCTCTATCCCAACAGCCTTCGAGAGCTTGTCGATGGTCCTCTTCAAGGAGGCGATCTCCTCTGACTTGCCACTTGAACTGACTTGCTTACTACTGTATAACCGCCTCTAGAAGTAAGTTGCTTCATCCCTAGTAGCCTGGAGCTCACATTTAAGCCTGGACATTTTCTCTACCTAGGTTACTCTATAACTGTTGTGCCAGGCTTTGGCATCTTGTAATTACTTTTGAAGCTAGAAAACTTTTTTAGACTAATCCCAGTCATACTGAGCCTTGGCGGTAGACCACGGCGAACTCCCTTTCAGCAATTGGATTTTCTCCTTCGCTGCTTTAAGCTCAATTTCGAGGGAGCTAATCTTCATCGTTAACGTCCAAGACTTATCGCTGGCATTTTTCTTAAGTTCGGCAAGCTCTCTCTTGAAGATGCCCTTTCGATGCTGAAGCTTGTGGTGTCCTCCCTAAGCAGCTTATGAAGATGGGTGACTTCGATTGTCACCTTTGAAGCATTTTTTCTAGATCTTTGAAGTTCATCATCAGTATTTTTCAATTTCTTCTTCAACTTATGAACTTCTTTCCTCAGATGCTTACAATAGGCCTTCAAGGGAACTCCCCGAGGTAGTGGATTAGCATTGACAGGAGACTACATTTGACGTACGAAAAATGCTCAAAGGTATAGATAAAAGAAAATTCACTTTCATTTAACTAAAAACTTTCGAGTTCAGAGCAAAACAAAAGAGAAATACAACTATTTGAGATCTTCAACCTCGGAAGGTGTGACGGTAGAAGAAGTCAGGGTGCTTTCGATTGCCCCTAGTTCCTGAACATGCTTTGGAGTCAACGTGGCAGACTCGGGCGGACCGGGAGTGGGCTCGATAGGAAAAAGGTCAGCCGTGGCATTGGATGACCCTGCTTCTTCGCCAGGGTCCTCCTACTCCAAAAAGCTCAGGTCAAGCTTGGAAAATTTTTGGACAACATTGCCTTTACAGAGTTCAAAGCCCTTAATGAATGCCTTCTGGCCGAAGGCGATGTTCAAGTCTTTTATCTCAGAGGAGGTCTTGAACTCTTCCACGACTCGGGCCACCATCTCTAAAATGGACTTGGACATTCGGGCCTCCAATTCGATGACTTTGATCTCGGCTTCCTTCTTTTTCTCCTCCTCCAGAGCCAGCACAGCCATGAGTCCAATCGAGATGAACTCCTCCTTCCAAAGTGCTCCGTGGAGGTTCTCATTTTCCACTACCTTCTCCTCTATGAGGTGCTTAGCCTCGGCAGCCTTTTCCTGAAGGTGATTGATCTTGACTTGAAGGTCCTCCTAGACCTTCAGTGCTTGTGCCTCTTGGCGATTGGCCCTCTTGAGGTGGGCAAGTATATGGTGATCCGACTACCATGGTAAAGTTGCAGTAAGATAGGGGAACGAAGAAAGAAAAGTAGAAAGGAGAATATGATAAGATGGGTACCTTGGGAATAGTCCCAAGAAAATCCTAAACAAATTGCATCCAGTCAAGATCGGCCAGGTGGTCCACCACTTCGGGCATGGCGAACTTGTCAGTTAAATCCTGGATGATCTCTGAGTTATCAAAGGGGTCCGCCCGCTGACCATCACTGTTGCTGCTGCTTGGCTCACCCGGACGAGCCCTATGGGCTATCTTTACAACTGCTGACCTTTTCTTCTTCTTCTCCTTTTCCTTGTTAGTAGAGGGTTCAGATGCGTGATCCCCAATGGGATGATTTGCGGGCTTGGGGGGAAGAGATCCTCCTTCAGTAGCATCGACGTGGGTGGTTGCGATGACCTCATCTCTTGGGTGGACCTTAGGGGCGACAGGAGCCATAGGATCGAAGGTGCCGATCTTCACCCACTTTGAAATCTTGCTTGGGGCCATCTCCTTCCTCTTCTTCTGGGCATAAAGGCCCTTAGTGAGCCTTTCTATAGTGTCAGTGTCCATCTCTGCAACAAAAAAAAAATCACAGTCGGCTAAGGTACATATAAAACCTCATGAGAATTCAAACATATACATATATATAAATGCAATTAATACCGACGGGGTCAAGAGGACTCAAGCCAAGGTTGAATAAGGTCTGCTTCTTCAGAAGGTCGGGAAGGAGAGGAGCTCGGCACGCCTTGAGCTTGTTGAAATACTCGAGGTTGGTTCTATCTAAACTGAGGGCTCGACGGACTGATTCCCTTAGAAAGCCATAGGGAGGAAGGTCAAGCATCAAGGTCGGGCTTCGGATGAAAAAGTACTTCTTCTTTCAATTATGAATTGAAGAAGGAGCATCTTTCAGTAATTCCTTCATACCGAACTAGGGCAAGAAGTACTACCAGTCCTTTATGGAAGGATGGTGCTTGAAAGTATAAAAATTTCAAAAGAGAGAGATAGTCGGCTAGACTTCAACAAGATGATAGAGAGAAAGAAAGCCAATTATAAATTGAAAGGAGTCTGGTATGACAAAAGTAAGAGAAATATTCAAGAAATGAAAAAGCGGGACGACAAAGGGCGGAAGTGGAAGTCGAAGCCTGGTGCGCAAGGCCTCTAGGTATAGATAAAACCGACTGACTGAAGGGGAACTAGCATGGTTGTCTGACCTAGGGAGTTCAAAGTCATATTCTGGAGGAACCCCATACTGAATTCAAATCAAAGAAAGATCGTTCGGGATGAGGACATGAGGAATGGTATTCGGAACGAATGGCTAATGGGATATATTCCTAGGCTCAACCTTGGCAAGGAGGATAGGGTCTAGGAAGGTCGGTCCAGGAGAGCTCCACAAACCAACAGACTGGGAGGTCTCAAAAGACATTTAGATTGAAATAAACTCCAAAAAAGCCCCCAAAAATCAAGAAAAATAGGACACAGAGACCTCCTAAAGGAAATCAAAGGAATAAAAGACTAGTGAAGCATAAATATTCAAAGGAAGGATTATGGGACTAACCTAAAGTGGTTGGAAAGTATGAAGAGGCAACGAGCAGGGTGAAAGCCAAGTGAGAAAGTGCTCGAAACAGTCAGTGGAGGAAGCTAGAGCTTGTAGATGGGAAGAAAGCAGTAGCCAGAGGAAGAAGAGGACTCGGGTGAAATGGGTACCGGAGAAGGAAGAAAGCCTTAAATAGCTAGAAGGAAGTCCGAGGCACTTATGATTGCAAATCTCCTTTAGTCGATCTTTGGTTGATGCGTGTCCCATTCATCATGGTAGAGAAGTGATAATGGGCAGATCCTTAATTGCACCATACCATGGGCAGAGTTTTGGTGGGAGGCTTAAAAAATATCTTTTCGGATCACCTCATATTTAAGAAGTTTTGATGCCAGTGCGGTAAACGCCAAAACATCTCATCCTGACAAGCATAGGGAGCCAAAAAGAATTTCAGCAGTCGCATCTATACTTCCTTCAAACTTTGAACTTGGGAGTAGGAGGACTATTGTTGAGGGTAAACCCACTACTGCCAAAGTTTGGCCAGACATCTGATCTCTGAATGATCCCATCCGGTAATGACAACCAAGATTGAGCTTCAACCAAATTCATAGGACCTCCCAGGCATCCCTCGGATGAGCTTCCATGCTTCATTGTGAGTGGCAGACCCTTTGCAGTCAAACTTCCTCCAATCAGACTTCTTCACCAATCAAACTCCTCTCATACTTCTCCTTCAGTCGAACTTCTCCACTAGTCAAACTCCTCCCGAACTTCTCCTTTAGACGGACATCTCCTGTAGTCGAACTCCTATTGAACCTCTTCTTTAGCTGGACCTCTCCACCAGCCAAACTCCTTTCAGACTTCTCCTTCAGATGGACTTCCCCTATAGTCAAACTCCTACCAGACTTCTTCACCAGTCAAACTCCTTTCGAACTTCTCCTACAGTCGAACTCCTCCTTCAGACGGACTTCTACTATAGTCGAACTCTTACCGGACATCTCCTATAGTCGAACTCCAGTCAGACTTCTTCTTCAACTGAACTTCTTCTACAATCGAACTCCTATTGGACCTCTCTTTCAGCTGGACTTCTCCATCAGTCAAACTCCTTCCAGACTTCTCCTACAGTCGAACTCCTGCCAAATCTCTCCTTCAGCTAGACTTCTTCACCAGTCGAACTCCTCCTTCAAACAGACTTCTTCTATAGTCGAACTCTTATCGGACTTCTTCTTTAAACGAACTTCTCCTATAGTCGAACTCCTATCGGATCTCTCCTTTAGCTAGACTTCTCCACCAATTGAAATCCTTCCGAACTTCTCCTACAGTCAAACTTCTACCAAACTTCTCCTACAGTCGAACTCCTACCAAACTTTTTCAGACGGACTTCTCCTACAGTCGAACTCCTTCCAGACTTTTCTTGCCAATTGCCTAAAGGGCTCCACC
This sequence comes from Cocos nucifera, assembly GCA_006176705.1. Classification (NCBI taxonomy): domain Eukaryota; kingdom Viridiplantae; phylum Streptophyta; class Magnoliopsida; order Arecales; family Arecaceae; genus Cocos; species Cocos nucifera. The sequence goes on from QRFJ01004436.1 coordinate 124,029, forward strand.
TGATCGAGCTCCTTTTAGATTCTCTCGATGGGATTCCTTCTGGACCCGTTCCAATGGTCTGAAGGGATCTCGGCACACGCCCTCGATATAGCAAGCAACAACCCATGCACAGTCGATCTCGAGAACCTCCAAACTCTTTTAGAACAATAGTAACTATGAACTCTTCATCGCTTGCAGCTACCCCATCTTAACTTCAACTGTCGGATCCCAATAGGTTGGCACATCATGACAATAGATACTATCCTCCATAACAAACTCCACGTGGCTTCGAATAGCCCACTACTAGATGGTTATGACTGTTACTATCAGTTTGTTACAGGCTCCACCTATTTAAAAGACTCTTTAGATATACTTTCTCTCAAAGCTCTCATCTTCTACCTCAAAACTCTACTAAAAACTTCTCTAAGCATTTCATTTTTGTTGGCTGAAAGAGTTGACTTGATCGTCGGAGGGTCTTACTGGAGCCACCACCCCCGACTCCGAATGAGACTTATTTTGTAGGTCACTAGCGGCGACCTTGTCTTCTCCGACTCCAGCCTCGAATCCAGCATCAACCAGATTTTGCACCAACAGATCTAACATCTATTTATTTTAGATTTAAAAATAAAAAAATAAATCATAAATCTACTTAGATCATATCTAACTTATTTATGATTCAAAAAAATTTAGATCTGCACATATTAGGACAATCTTTTCAATGTAAGAAGTTAACCTTACAATAGGACAACCTTATGTCAATATGTGCAATCTTTTAATTTTTATTTTTAAATTTATTTTAAAGTATGTATGATCATTCCATAAAAAAATCTAGATGCTTTGATACCACTATTGAAAATCATGCAGAATTTCATGTATACATTTTGAAACTTTTTCGAATTTAGAAGTAGTAGAAGACAAATTAAATAATTTAATCTAATTATGCAAATGATCTAATCACTAAACCCTATATCTAGGATCTACAACATGTCATCATGCAAATATAAATCTAAAAATTAGAATAAGTATAGTTGGTTGGTATTGATCAGATCAATACCTAGATCTAGAACTATTCTAGAAATCCTAGATCATATCTAGGTCAGATTGGAGATCAAATCTCATACCTTTGCATAGGTCAAAAATACCACAGCTGAATCCCAACGTTGTTCTTTGTTGCTTGGAGCCATATAGTACATTCGACCTCTATGGATAGTCTACACAAGGCTGCAATATAGATCGAAGATTCGTCGAACGAAGATTCGCTCGAAGTGCTAGTTTCTCGGTAATCCCTCCTGATGATTAATCTAAAAAATATTCTTTGGATCTCTTGGACATTCCAAGAGATGAAGAACAAGAGAAAAAATAAGGAAAAAATCTAACACTTGAATTTTTCAAAAATTAGAAATTAAAAGCTTAAGAAAAATCCTAAGAGAACACACATCTTCTCTTTTTAGGACATCAACCATTGATGTCCTGAACACATCTCCATGTCAGGACAAAAGGAGACCTTCTCTAGAATTTTTTCATGCTTCTAAATCTCTTTCTCTCTGATTTTTGTCATAAAAAAATACCACAAAAGGATGGAGAAGAAGGGTTCTCAAAGAAATCCTAAGAAAAGACCTTCTTCTCTCATCAGGACATGATCAAATCATGTCCAAAGAGGACCACCATGCCTCAACTTCTTGGAGCACTCATCCTCCATGCCCTCTCCCTTTCTCTCTCAAATTTTTCTCATAAAAAAATTACATAAAAATAAGAAGGAAAAATAATCTTGAAAGAAAACAACTAGAGAAGAGAAGACAATCTTCTCTTACCTTTGTCTCTTTAAGACATCAATTTTTTATGTCTTAATGAAGTCTCTCCTCCAAGAAAATTTGTGCCTCAAACCTCCCATGCCTCCTCCTCTATTTCTCTGCTTTTTGCATGGTTTTTCCTAGGTTTTACACGCCCACCTCCTATCAAATAGGAGGTGTCACAATTTGTAGGAAGACTAGGTCAAAAGACCTAGTCAAACAAGGAAGTTAGGAGGGCGTCCAACTGTTGGATGCCTCCCTTTATTTTTTAGGCATGAGCACTAGGAAATACACACACAAAAAGAGAATAAAATGGGCAACAAAAATATTTAGAGGCATGGAGAAAAATTTCAAAGGGAGAGGAGAGGAGTTTTGGGTTTTAAGGATTCTATCAAATAGAATCCAACTCAAAACCTATTTCCAAATTTGACCAAGTCAAATTAATTTCAAACTCTTTAGACATGGGACATGGAGAACTTCTCTTTGGTGTGGAAAAATTCATGTAAACACCAAAAATTAAAAGTGGGTATGGGCTCTCTTAGGTGGTGCAAGGAAAGGAGGAGTCATTGTTTAACAAGGACTCATAGTCTAACTAGGACTCTCCTATTTTGAATAGGTCAAAACTTTTTGAACCCAAATCAAAATAGTTTTGAATTAACCTAATTAATATGCAATCCTAATCCAATTAGGAGCCTAATTAAATTAGATTTAATCAAATTTAGATCTGATTTAATTTTTAATCAAATTAAAAATTAGGTGCACTCAAATCCTAATTGAACTAGGACTTGTTCTTCTTTGCAATTAGCTTATCAAATAAATCAATTAAACTTAATCCAATTAAGTCTAAACTAATTCTAATTGAATCTAATTCAATTAGACTTGATCTCAATCTAATTGCTCAATCAAATTGAGCCAATTAGCAATTCAATTGCTAATTGATCCTCATGCATTACTTGCACTTGATCAATCATCAATTGCATTGATGATTTAATCACTAAACGATTCTCAATCATCGATCAACCATTCAATTAGGTAACAATCTATTATGTGTGTGATCCCATAGATTTGAACCTAAGTCGGTAACATAGAAATCAATTTCTATACTATTTGTGCAGAATCTAGTTAATGCCGGATCGAGCTGGAGTTGAGAAAGAAGAGGTCACCATCAGTGACCTGCAAAATAAAGTTTCATCTAGAGTCAGTGGTGGTGGCTCCGGTAGGACCCTCCGATGATCAAGTCAGCTCTTTTGGCCAACAGAAATAGAGTGCTCAGATAAAAATTCAATAAAGTTTTGGGAAGAAGAAGAGAGTCTAGGAAAAACGTATATGAAGGGTTCCTCTTATAGACGAAATTTGGAGTAGATTAATAGTGACGATCATAACCGTTCGGTAGTGAACCGCTCGGGGTCACATGGAGTTTGTTATGAAGAGAGGTGTCTGTTGCCGTGATGTGGCCATTCGTTGAGATTTAATGGTCAAAGTTCGGAGGAAGCAAGCATTGGTTGGTAAAGAGCTTTGACATACATCAATTCTAGAGAAATTTGGACTCCTAAAGAAAACTTTGATTGAAAGAGAAATTTAGAAGGAGTTCAACTCCTGGAGGAACTTGACTGAAGGAGAAGTCTAAAAGAAGTTCAGCTCTTGGAGGCATCCGACTGAAGGAGAGGTCCGAAAGGAGTTCGGCTCCTAGAGAAATTCGATTGAAGGAGAAGTTCAGAAGGAATTTGACTCCTCTAGGCATCTGACTGAAGAAAAAGTCCGAAAGGAGTTCAGCTCCTATAGGAATTCGACTAAAGGAGAGTTTCGGAAGGAGTTCCACTCCTGGATGAGTCTGACTGAGGAAGAGATCCAAAAGAAGTTTAGCTCCTGGAGGAATCCGACTGAAAAAAAGGTCCGGAAGGAGTTCGACTCCTAAAGAAACTTGACTGAAAGAAAAATTTGAAAAGAGTTTGGCTCTTGTAGGAATCTGACTGAAGAAAAAGTTCAGAAGGAGTTCGACTCCTAGAGGCATCCGACTAAAGAAGATGTTCGAAAGGAGCTTGGCTCCCATAGGAATCCGACTGAAGGAGAGGTCCAGAAGGAGTTTGGCTCCTAGATGAGTTTGACTGAGGAAGAGATTCAAAAGAAGTTTGGCTCCTAGAGGAATCCAACTGAGGGAGAGATCCGAAAGGAGTTTGGCTCTTGAAGGAGTCTAACTGAGGGAGAAGTTAAGAAAAAGTTTGGCTCTTGGAGGCATCCATCTGAAGGAGAGATCTAGAAGGAGTTCGACCATTGGAGGGACCCAACTGATGAAAAAGTTTGGAAGGATTTTAGCTAAAGTCTGAAAGAAGTTTGGCTGGGGTTCGACTGTTGAAGGAGTTCGATTGGGTTTGACTGTCGGAGGAGTTTGGCTACTGAATGAGTTTGATCGCTAGAGGAAGAATTTTTTATTGAAGCTCTTCCATGATTATCGGTTGCATTAGGCTAAGCATCAGACTAGACTTCGATGGGAGCAAAATTTATCCCCAATAATAGTCTCTCCACTCCAGAGTTCAAAATTCCAAGGAAGGGAGTACAAAAAAGGCAACTGCTAAAGTCCTTTTTCAGGCTCTACACCATTGAGGTTGAAGCACGGAGGGAGATCTTATCTCCAGTCGAGGTTGACGTTGAAGTTAAAGCTCGGGGGAGATCTTATCTCCAGCCAAGGTTGATATTTAAGTTGAAGCTCAGGGAAGATCTTATCTCCAATCGAGGTTGAAGTTGAAGTTGAAGTCGAAGCTTGGGGGTGATCTTATCTCCAGTCGAGATTGAAGTTGAAGTTGAAGCTCGGAGAAGATCTTATCGCCAATCGAGGTTGAAGTTGAAGTTGAAGGATTGATGTAAAGCTCGGGGGAGATCTTATCTCCAGTTGAGGTCGAAGCTCGGAGGAGATCTTATTGCTAACTAAGGTTGAAGTTAAGTTGAAGGAGATCTTATCTTCTGTTGATGTAGAAGCTCGGAAGAGATCTTATCTCCAGCCAAGGTTGAAGGAGATCTTATCTCCTATTGACGTACTTTGAATCTTGGGAGAGATCTTATCTTCAGTCGAGGTTGAAGAAGATCTTATCTCTTATTAACGTAGAAGCTTCAGAGAAGATCTTTTCTTCATCGAGGTTAAAAGATCTTAAGTTGAAGATGAAACTCGGGAGAGATCTTTTCTTCAAGTCGAGATCTTGATCTCTTATTGATGTAGATGTTGAAGCTCGAAAGATCTTCATCTCCAACCGAGGTTGAAGGAGATCTAATCTACTGTTGAAGTTGAAGTTGAAGCTCGAGGGTGATCTTATTTTCAGCCGAGGTTGAAGAAAGTCTTATCCTGTTGACATTATAGTTGAAGCTCGGGGAGATCTTATCTCCAGTCGAGGTGAAGGAGATCTATCTACTATTGAAGTGAAGCTCAGGGGAGATCTTATCTCCAGCTAAGGTTGAAGAAGATCTTATCTCCTATTGACATAGAAGCTTGGAGAGATCTTATCTCTAGTCGAGGTTGAAGTTGAAGTTGAAGGAGATCTCTTATCTCCTATTGACGTAGAAGCTCAGGGAGATCTTATCTTATCATTTGAGAAGATCTTTTTATTGGAGCTGGAAGAGATTATCTCCTTGAGTTTGATGAAGTTGAAGTAGCTTGGGAGATCTTATCTCCAGCCGAGATTTGAAGTTGAAGTTGAAGCTCGGGGAGAGATCTTATCTCCACGAGAGTTGAAGGAGATCTTAATCTCCCACTGATTATCTCTGAGGTTGAAGCTCGAGGAGATCTTATCTCCAGTCGAGGTAAAGAGATCTTTATCTCCTATTGAAATTGAAGTTGAAGCTCGGGGGAGACTTATCTCCAGTCGAGGTTAAAGGGATTATCTTATTTTTGAGGGAGAACTTATCTCCAGTATTCTTAGCTTACTGATGTTGTGGATCTTAATCTTTGGGAGGAGATGTTAAAGTTCGAAGATGTTAAATCGAGATTCTTCTGTTTAGGTGAATCTCTATGTGTGAGTTGGAGAGAATTGATCTCCAGTTGAGGGTTGTTAGCGTTATTGAAATGTTGATAGTCTTGTTTAGGAGGTTGAAGAATTCTTCTTTTTCATTACAAGCTCATGTTATCTCCAGTCGAAGGATCTGATTGATGAGCTCGGTTTGTACATTCGAATCTATCTCGTGAAGCTCTTGGTTGAAGTCTGGTCTGGTTGAAAGATCTTTCTAAATATCTTCGTTGGTGAAGCTCGGGAAGATCTTATCTCTAGCTGATGTTGAAGGAGATCTTATCTCCTTTTGACGTTGAAGTTGAAGTCGGGAGAGATCTTTTGTCAGTCGAGATTGAGGAAGATCTTATATTCTGTTGACGTTGTTGTTGAAGCTCGAGGAAGATCTTATCTCCAGCCGAGACTTGAAGGAGGATCTCCTCCTATTGATGTTATAGTTAAGCTCGGTGGAGATCTTATTCTCCAGTCGAGATTGAAAGAGATCTTATCTCCTGTTGACGTAGAAGCTCCAGGGAGATCTTTTCTCCAGCCGAGTTGATAAGAGGAGATCTTCTATCTTCTATTGAAGTTGGTTGAAGCTCGAGAGAGTCTTATCTTCTCTTCTCTCCTTCTGTCTAAAATGACAAGGCCTTGACTTTGCTCACGTCAGGGACAAGATTTTCCTGGTTCCTAATGGACTGTAAGGACACATAAGGGCCACTGTCACGTCGTCTCTCCCCATCTTGTCTAAAATGAATGAGATCTTCGACTTTGTCATGTTAGGATGAGGTTCTCCTCCTATTCCTAATGGGACTGTAGGAGCGCATAAGGGCCGTTGTCAGGGCCTCTCTCATCATCATTCATCTAAAATGAATGAGGCCTTCGACTTTGCTCGCATTAGGACGAGGTTCTCTCTTGCTCCTAATGGACTGTAGGGGCACATAAGGGTCGTTGTCAGGGCCTCTCCTCTCATCTCGTCTAAAATGAATGAGACCTTCAACTTTGCTCGCGTTAGGATGAGGTTCTCCTCCTATTTCTAATGGGCTATAGGGCACATAAGGGCCATTGTTAGGGCCTCTCCCCTCATCTCATATAAAATGAACAAGGCCTTCGACTTGCTCATGTTAGGATGAGGTTCTCCTCCTGTTCCTAATAGGGCCACTATTGATTGCTTCTTTTCTATCATCAAATAGTTTTTGCATCGAGAAATAATAATGTTGAAATGGAGAAGTTTTATTAAAGGAAAATTATTGATAGTACATTCTCAGATTCTCTAAGTTTCAAGATCGTGGAAGCATTTTTCCTCCGAGCTTCTTTAGATGATAAGTTTTAGATCGGACGACCTCCTCTACTTCATACGGGCCTTCCCAATTTGAGACAAGCTTCCCCTAGCTCTAAGACTGAGAGATGGCAGCTCGTCGAAGTACTATGCCCCCCAAGAGATAGCATTGATGATGCCAGGAGGCAACCGATCTCCTTATTGTTCCTCCCTCATTGGTGATTCTAGCTGCGGTAGCATTCTTGGCTGATCTTCTCTTGCTTCAGGTCGATGTCTGTGGAGCAATGAGGGGGGCATAGTTATGAAACCTTTTGGTGGGGGACTTCTTCACGCCCTTCCATCAGGGCTTCTTTGATGATGAGCTCGGAGAGGAGTTCGGGCTTGCTCACGCTCGACAAAAGTTTGGGAGCACGACCGAACTTCATTCAGCCTTCTACCAGCGATGCTAAAGAATTTCATTCAGTCCTTCCTGATATTCATTAGGGAATCTAAACCTCGGCACAAACATTGGCTGCTGATAAAGTGAGCCACAAACTGATGGCTCATCAGATCAAAAGAGAAGATCGTACCCAGCTTCAATGTCGAATACCAATTTCTTGTTGCTCCCTTCAAGGTAGATGAAAAAGCTTAACATAAGATGTCATCTGGTGCACCATGGAGTAGCATCATAGTTCGAAAGGCCTCCAGGTGATCGACTGGATTAGAGGTTCCATTGTAGCTTTCAAATCGAAGAAAGCTCGAAGTTCGATGGAATGGGCTCTTGCATAATTTGGGAAGAGAAAGGGAGATCGATGTGGACATCATCATGGTGAGCCAAGGTGATGTGGTCGAGCTCCTCAATCCATTGATCCATCTTCCATAGTTTTTGATCGAGGATGTCATCTCGATCGCAGACTTTGGAAGGCTTTCAACTGTAGATGGAGAAGGTTTCTTTCGGAGAATAATCATGATCCGAATAAGGATCCTCTACTCTTTGTTTCTCCTTTCCAAGGGCAATGGGTATGCTAGCCCAAGTACTCTTTCTTAGGGCCGACTTTTGACATCCTGATGGTGGGTTTCCTGGCAGAATCGCCATCATAGGCTACCGCATGGTCTGCACCATCTCGGTGAGGCTCTAAACCCACTGCATCAGTAGGTTAAACTACTCCAGATCTACCATGGCTACTGGTGGAGGAGAAGGTTGAAGTACCGATGATGGAGTAGGGATAGATGGATCTGGCCTAGATCTGATGGCAGAAGTAGTAGATCTTCGATTAGTCACCCTCTTTAGAGGTATTTCTCAAGATTGAGGGAGAGAACAGAGATGGACCTTGAAGAAGAAGATCCATAAGGTCGACTGAGCACTTTTTTAAGAACAAGGGCACCTCAGAAATAGAGGGCCCTTCCTCTAGCATCAATCCTGTTGGTGTAGAATCTGGTTGACATCGGATCGAGCTGAAGTTGGAGAAGAAGAGGTCACTGTCGGTGACTTGCAAAATAAAGTTTCATTCGGAGTCGATGGTGGTGGCTCTGATAGGACCCTCCGACGATCAGGTCAGCTCTTCTAGCCCACAAAAATTGAGTGCTCAAGCAAGAATTCTGCAGAGTTTCGAGAAGGAGAAGAGAGTCTAGAGAAAATGTATCTGGAGGGTCCCTCTTATAGATGAAGTCTAGAGCAGATTAATAGTGATGGTCGTAACCATTCGATAGTGGGCCGCTCGAGGCTACGTGGAGTTTGTTATGGAGAGAGGTGTCTGTTGCCATGATGTGGCCATTCGTTGAGATTTAATAGTCGAAGTTTGGAGGAAGCAAGCATTGGTTTGTGAAGAGCTTTGACATACATCAATTTTAGAGGAGTTCAGACTTCTAAAGAGAACTTTGATTAAAGAAAAAATCTGGAAGGAGTTCGACTCCTAGAGAAACTTGACTGAAGGAGAAGTTCGGAAGGAGTTTGGCTCCTAGAGGCATCCAACTGAAGGAGAGGTCCGAAAGAAGTTCAGCTCCTGGAGGAATTTGACTGAAGGAAAAGTTTGGAAGGAGTTTGGCTCTTCTAGGCATCTGACTGAAGGAGAGGTCTGAAAAAAGTTTGGCTCCTATAGGAATCTTACTAAAGGAGAGGTCTGGAAGGAGTTCAGCCCCTGGATGAGTCCAACTGAGGGAGAGATCCAGAAGGAGTTTGGCTCTTGAAGGAATTTGACTGAAGGAGAGATTCAAAAGGAGTTCGGCTCCTAGAGAAACTTAACTAAAGGAGAAATCTGCAAGGAGTTTGGCTCTTGGAGGCATCCAACTGAAGGAGAGGTTCGAAAGGAGTTTGGCTCCTATAGGAATCAGACTGAAGGAGAGGTTCAAAAGGAGTTGAGCTCCTGGATGAGTCCGACTGAGGGAGAGATCCAGAAAGAGTTTGGCTCCTGATGGAATCCGACTGAGGGAAAGATCAAGAAGGAGTTCGACTCCTGGAGGAGTCTGACTGAGAAAGAAGTTCGGGAGGAGTTCAGCTCATGGTGGCATCCATCTGAAGAAGAGATTCGGAAGGAGTTTGACCGCTAGAGGTGCCTAACTAATGAAGAAGTTTGGGAGGAGTTCGACTGAAGTCCAAAAAGAGTTCGACTGGGGTTCGATCATTAGAGGAGTTCGATTGGGTTCGACTGTCGGAGGAGTTCGACTACTGAATGGGTTTGGTTGCTGGAGGAAGAATTCTCGATTGAAGCTCTTCCATGATTATCGGTTGTATTAGGCTAAGCATCAGACTGGACTTCGATGGGAGCTGGATTTATCCCCAATATATACTAATTGAAATGACCATCTAGCAGTGGTACCCGATGTCCGGATAGGTCGAATGTATGCAAAGCAACATTCTTAGAATCCTAGCCTATGTTTATCGTATAATTCATTCCTTTGACTAATAATGCTCAAGATGACATTGAGTTAGCTATCAACACTCATTCAAGTCATCCATATTGTGTCTCAAAATTTTGCAAATTTCGTAACTCCTCACGAGGATTACCCAGGCCAAGGTTTTGCTAAATTGAAACACAACGAGATATTTTCTTTCTAAAGTTAATTAGGAGTGGTCAATACCATCTTGACCCACACATCAACTCTACAAGTACTTGATTGTACATAGAAACCATCCATTGCTGTATTAAAATTATAGATAGTCTGGCATCAAAGTATAGTGAGTTGCTTGCAAGTCATCATGGTAATCTTAGATCAGAGGGACACATATACCCATCGACCTTAACTAGCTACTCTTGATAGTAGAGTACTATATTGATTATATTCGGTGCAGATGTACTCCTACATCTCACCTACATGCCATACCAATGTCTCTCCACTGCTTGGTTACGAGGATAATTAACACATATGACATACAATGACCTACACTCGATAAGTTATCATCCTTATTAATAACTTATCATTTCATCATGAATAATTTAAGAACCATCTAATAAATCCTTCTTTATCGATTGAGTGTGGCTCTAAGAACTTCATTATAATTTAGGAGTTCATTTAAGGAAGATAGAACTTTTATGATGAATAAGCCAAATAATTATTATTATTTAGTAATTCATATACTAATTCTAATCATCTACAACTTAGATGATTGATTTTAGGACATATTTTCTAATAATCGGCTCTACTATTCTCTGCTCTTGGGATCCGCTGAATGTCAAAACTATTGAAGGCTGAAATTAAACTCCTTACTTTGTCCAAATACCTTTTCGTACTTTTCTTTCAAGCTTTGTAAGTACCACTAACTTGCCCCACTACTAATTATGAGTCACTATAGACATTCACTCGGTTTGCTTTCAGTTCCTTAGCTATTCTTAGTCCGACAATCAGAGCTTTATATTTTGCTCTATTATTGATTATAGGAAACTCAAAACATAGTGCGTATTCAGCAACCACTCCTTCCTCATTGATGAGAATCAAACCCATGCTTGCTTCGAAAGCATTGGACGAACTATCCACATACAGAGCCTAGAAGCTCTCAGGGAGATCTATTCATTCTTTAAGGGAGCTCGGCCATGAACTAGGAGTAATTTTTGGCCGCTTAGGTTTGGCTGAAATCGGGATGGTGCTAACTATTATGAATCAGACAATATCTAAGCTTTAATAGATGGCCGATGTTGAAAATTGATATCAAACTCCATGAGTTCAATTACCCACTTCGCTATTCTTCTAGAAGTATCTAGATGATGAAGTACTGCCTTGATGGGCTGGTCTATAAGGAGTGTTACTGTGTGTTCTTGGAAGTAGGATCGAAGCTTTCTTGCTGCAATCAATAGAGCATAGATCAGTTTTTTTCAATTTGGTATACCTGGTTTCCACATCCCTTAGAACTTGGCTTATGTAGTAGATTGGCCTTTGCACTTTCGTCTCTTCTCTGATTAGAACTACTGCAATGAACATGGGGGAGACCTTCAAGTACAAGAATAGTTCCTCTCTAGGTTTGAGCTTGGCGAGGAGAGGAGGTGAGCTGAGGTAGTTCTTCAATTCTTCAAATTTCTATTGGCATTCAGGAGTCTAGTAGAAGTTCTTTAGCTACTTGAGGACTTGGAAGAAAGGCATGCAACATTTAGCTGATCTTGAAATAAAGGGATTCAAAGCTGCCACCTTTCTTGTCAGGTGTTGAACTTTTTTTATTGTATTTGGGATAGTCATTTCTTGGATGGCTCGGATTTTCTTTAGATTTGCTTCGATCCCTCATCTTGACACCATAAATCCCAAGAACTTCTCTAAAGTAACTTCAAAAGTATATTTAGTTAGATTTAGCTTCATCTTATACTTTTGGAGTGTGTTGAATGTCTCCTTAAGGTCAGTGATGTGGTTTGCTAAAGATCAGCTCTTAACAAGCATAGCATCTACGTAGACCTCCATGTTGTAGCTGATCTGCTTCTTGAAAATTTTATTCACTAGGCACTAGTATGTCACATCTGCATTTTTAAGTCCAACGGGCATAACTCTGTAACAATAAAGACTACGGTCGGTAGTAAAAGTAGTTAAGTAGTTTTCTCCTCATTTTCTTATGCCATCCGAATTTGGTTATAGCCAGAGAAGGCATCTATGAAAGTGAGGAGTTCATGGCCTGAAGTTGCATCCATCAGTTGATCAATTCTGGGTAGAAAGTAACCATCCTTTGGGCAGGCGTTGTTCAAGTTTGTGAAGTCTATACACATCTTCCACTTGTCATTCGCCTTCTTGACAAGGACCACATTAATAATCCAGTTTGGGTAAGAGACTTTTAGAATGAACTTGGGTTTAAGAAGCTTGTCGACCTCATCCACAATGTCTCTCTAACGATCTGGTGCAAAGTTGCTCTTCTTTTGTTTTACTATCGATGCTTAAGATCTACGACCAGACAATGTTTCATCACTTCAGCATCAACCCCAAGCATATTTATGGAGACCCAGGCAAAAACATCTGCATTCCTCCGTAAGAAGGCGATGAGCTACTTTCTTATTTTTTCTTGTAGATTGGAGCCAATTTGAATAGTATAATCTTCAATCCCATTATTTAAAGAGATTGCAATAAGATCCTTAATAGGTTCTCCCCACTCTTCAATTAAATCATCACGGGCATCCAATCCGTCCGTCGAATAAAGATCTAGTTGCTTTCCCCCTTATAGAGCAATTGTGTAGTAATGTCAAGCCAGAGCATGATCTCTTCTAACCTCTCTGACTCCATGGTTGGTTGGAAACTTCATTTCAAATAATAAGTTGAGACCAATGCATGAAGTGCATTCAAACCAGGTCAGTCAAGAATTGCATTGTAGGTAGAAGGGGCCTTTGTTAGATATGTGTGCCCTAGAAGCTAGATTGGCTAACACTTGTAATACACTTCTAAGGGCAAAATTAAAATTTTGACTATAAATAATAAAATGGATTATTTTCTATCACAGTGTGTATTTAAAAGTGTATGTGATACATTTCTTGAGTTAATGGTAATGATAGTTCATATTTTCAAGAATCAAAAATTTAAGACATGAATTTTCATTATTAACTCATAAAATGCTCCCGACCGTAGGATCATCATGAGGATGGTGATTGGTTTGGAAGGTTGGTGTATGATTGCTTCTTTAGGATAGATGAGTCTTGAGTCTATGACATAGAGACATCGAAGTGAAAGTACAGATACTCGTTAGAGAACGAGGGCACTGAGCGTGACCACCTTGAGTAGTCATGAGGAAGTCTACCTTCTCGTCCATTACTAGCTTGAAGCTGTAGTGGTGTGTTTGATTCTTTGATCTGAGGTACATCGGTAGATCAACTTGAGGGTGTTGTAGTTTGACTACACCATAACTCGGTCTCCTAGCCATTCGAAATTCTGAAGTGTATGTTGGCTATAGCATGCTCATTGTAGGAATTAAATTGCACCAATAAGGGATCTATCTACCTCGGTAGATGAGGAGTGGCCCTATGATGATCATGAGAATCAAGTCCATAAGCCCATGGCCATGGTAGAATGAAATAATAGAATGAGTTTCTATTAAGGTTTTCACATTAGACTTGAATCGAATGATTAATTCATGTGACGGATATTAGGGTTTGACAAGATCACCTTAACCCTAATCCAATCGGGGCTCAAGATAGAGGAACCTAATCACACAGGTAACTGCACTAAGAGATTCACTTTCAGTTCTGATGGATTGCCACCATATGCTGCTAGGTGTCACTGGTGGATTTTGGGAGCAATTTGAATGATTTGGATGATCGATCATACTAGTTATCTGAATAAAAAAAGTTCTGATCCATCGAAAGGTATTTCGATGATGTCGATGATAGAGATTGCGACATATCCATTACCATATGGAACTAAATCTAACTGGGTCATACAAATAAGGGTTTGGATCTGGATGTCATCAACTGGACTAATCTAGTTCAATTGATTTGAATAAGATTTAATTAGGTTCAAGAAAATCATGCTAGCATATGATTGAGCCTAATGTTCTCCTTTAATAATCATTATAGCTTGTCTCGACTGAGCCAAATATGTTTGGGCTCACTCAGAAATCTTTACTTGATCTGACTGGAGCTTGTCCAGATAAAAAAAGAATTATCTTTATTTATGAGATAAATTTAAGACAACACCTACCATTTTTGGTTACCTGCTAATTCCTGTTTTCAGACATTGGTCAAATATTGACCTTGGATACTTAGACTTCTGCCCATGTGTCATGCGCCTATAGGAGAGTACTTAGGGCCTTGTACCCCTGCTAAAATATAGATAGGAGGAGGGTGCATGCATAGGGAGGTGTGCGACCAATGAGGATAAAGGAGTCCCATACAGATGGGACTCCAGGATTGCTTCAGGGGATTAAACTCTGTGGCGCCAAGAACTCTTGTTTGACCCAGTCTTAGTGCCACCTTAGGAGGATTTTGAGGGTCTCTCATCTAATTGGATCAGATGATGTCATCCCACCAATCAGATTTAGATCTGATTGCTCAAAGGGCTATGATTGGTCGGGATGATGTGGCAATGCATGGCGCAATAGGATCTATATAAACCCTATCTGTGACTAGGTTTTTAATGCTTCTACCTTTAGCCCATGCCATAAAGCCTCTCTCCCTCTTTTTCCATGCCACCCTCTAATCTTCTCTCTCCTCTCCTCACCCAAGGGGTTTTGGGAAAGAATAAGGTTCAATCCAAGCAAGTGAAAGGCGGTAGCAAAGGAAGAAGGTAGCACTGCTGCAAAAGATAACGATAGTTCTTCAAAAAGAGTTTTGAAGACCTTCAAGATCAAATATAGATCTAATTTTTGGAGAACTGATTGAGAAGAAGAAGATCTCTAGATCCTGTTCGAGTGGATACCGGTAGAGGCTAGGCGCTTGCGTGGCTACATTCAGAACCTCAAGCAAACATTGGGATCATCATAGGATAATTGGATTATCCAAAATAAAGGTATAATTAAATTAAATTAAATTTTTATTTTATTTTTATTATTAAATAAATAATATCAGATCTGAAGAATCTTAAATCTAATTAGGATCTCAGAGAAATTTTTTTTGAAATATCCCTCCTGATCCAATCAGATTTGAACGAACCTAATCCAAAAAATAGATTTTTTCCTTCAACTGGTATCAAAGCCAGGTACTGATAATTCATTAGATCTAATTTTATTTTATTTTTGATCTAATAATTAGATGATTTTAGATATCATATTAGATGTAATTAGATATAAAATTAAAAAATTAAAAATTAAATAATCTAGATCTAAGATGTATGAGATGCATGACTAGACTAGGAATAGAATTATTCTATGTGTAGTCTAGCAAAATTATAATTATAATTTAATTATTTATAATTTTTTAATCTATTTATTTATTATTTTTTGATATTATAAATATTATAATTAGATCTAAAAAATAGAAATTAAATTTATTTAATTTGTTCATATGAGATGTGATAGATGCATGTTTAGATTAGTTGTAGAATAGTTCTACAAAATTATCTAGAATGAATTTTAATTTGATATGATCAAATTTAAATCTTATTTTTTAGGTGTTTATGAGATAATTTAGATCTAAAAATATATCTAATATAATACATGAGATGTATGCAAAACATATTTTTAGTTAGATCAATTTTTATATATGTGATATATGATGTAGATCTAATTAGTTTTATAGATTTATCATATTTTTGATTAAGGCATTTTCCTTGGCCATCCGATCATAAGAATGAAGTAGGATTTAAAGACCCTCTCCTTCCATTTGATTGGATGTTCTTATGATGTGTAGGGGTGCTATGCGTTCGACCTTAAAGAGAAATCAAAAACTTATTTTCTATAAAATCCTAGATCCTGAAATCCTAGAATTTTATATACATATATTATTTATGAACCCTAAACTTAATTAAAAATTAAGATTATGAAATATATTAGATCTAAAATTATGAATTTTTAGATCTAAAATATATTCATAAAATTGGGTTCGAACTTGGGTAGCTCAATTAGGTTTAGTGGTTGATCAAACCAAATCAAGAGTTAGGTGAGATCAAGAGTGCTTAAATTGACCAGCCTAATAGGATTAAGTCTGGGTTAAGGTCAAGTCACATGACTGATCGATCGAGTTAAGACCAAATTAGGCTTAGTGATTAGAGTATGGATTATTGGCTAATCCGATTGGTTCTGGCTCAATAATTTGGTTTCTAAGGTAAGTTTGGCAGATATGACTGACTGATTTTTAATTGGGAGCTACTTGACTCGAATGCATTCTTATCGAGTTAATGGCATATCCTTTCCATCGGTCTCACTTACCTGGCCATATTTATCAACCCAGTCCTGATCTAAGGTGGCTAACAATCCGAGCTAACCCATGCCACTAGGTTAGTCATAATGGTTATGGCTATGTCAAATCAAGTTTAAAGAGACCTAAATCAAATTTTTCTAAGAAAAGATTAAGTCTAAGGTATTCCACCATTGTAGATGTACGGGGCCTTCCTAGGATTGATTGTTCTCGGCTGGTCATAGTGGTTCAGTTGCACCAAAAAGATGCAACCATGTCTGTTAGGCATTGGATGCTACAAGCTAGAGGATGGATTGGGCTTAATATTTTGGATACGATGAGAGATCCAATTAGAAATCCAATCTATGCAAATGGTGGGTCTGACTTAACTAAGAAGTGGATTAATATTTTGGGCACGGTGAGATTCATGAATTAGAGATCAAGTCTGAGTGCGCCATGATTAGAGAATCATTGGACAAGAGTTGTTCACTCATTGGCCAACCCATCACTAATAACTGTTAGGTGAGATGATGAGTCAGTTGGTGAGACTGCCCCATCCACTAGAAATTAGTAATCATGAAGATTTTTGCATCTCTATAGAGGAAGTGTAGGGATCCGAGAAAATAGTGGGAGCTAATTTGTTTAAAACCAAACCCCTAAATAAATTGGTTAAGTCTTAATTACAAAATCTAACTAAAAACTTTGACTCTCTATAGGGAAAAAAAAATAGCCCATATCTTAGACACCCATTGACTGACTGGATCCAATTACAAGGTTTGGCTTCGAAACTTTAAAATCATTTTAGGTTCCGAGAATTTGACTCATGTATTGGACCAGGATTTCCCTACCTTACCAGCTCATCCGCCTGTGGAATAGAGGGCGTCTCTTGACAAGTGGATGGATGAAGATAATAAGGCCAGATACTACATGTTGGGCTCGATATCTGATGAGCTTCAGCACCAACATAAAGATATCAAGATTGTCCGTCAAATGTTGGCTCACCTACAAGAGTTGTTTGGTGAACAAAGTCACGCAGCCAAATATCAGATCACTAAATGACTATTTAAAGCTAAAATGCATGATGGACAGTCAATCCAAGATCATTGTCTAATGATGATCAAGAACTTGGAAGAGCTTAAGAAGCTCAGAGTGAAGTTAGATCAAGATCTATAGAATGATATAATTCTACAATCCTTGACTGATGCATATGGGCAATTCATCATGAACTATCATATGCATAAACTTCAGAATACTCTGGCCGAGCTTATGAATATGCTGGTTACTACCGAGCTTTCTATGAAAGGTTCTAAAGGCTCAGTACCTGCTATGGAATGGATTTCTTCTAAGAGAAAGTTTTTTGAAAAGAAGAAGAAGTCTGTGACAAGGCAGAAGATGGAAGGTGAAAAAAAAGAAGGCATAGCTGAAGAAGAAGGCTACGAATAAAAAAAACTATTTCCATTGTAATACTGATGGCCACTAGAAGCGGAACTGCCCTACATACCTTGCCACCCTGAAGAATAAGGAGATAGGTCCTTTTGGAGGTATGCTCGTTATTGAATCTAACCTTACAATTTTTTTGCATCCAGTTGGGTGCTTGACTCTAGTTCTAGTGCTCATTTGTGCACTTTCATGCAGGATCTTGAGGATAGTAGGAGACTGAGGGATGGTGAGATGATCCTATGTGTCGAAAATGGAGCAAGGATTGCTGCTATGGTCATGAGAATTTATCCTCTTCGACTACCGTCTAGCTTAGATTTAGTACTCAAGGATTATTATTATGTGCCTACTATAAGCAAGAATTTGATTTCTATTTTATGTTTAGCACTAGAAGGCTATGTAATTAGTTTTCTTAAGAACCATTATAATATTCTTTATGAAAGAAATAAAATTACAAGTGGTTTTCTTATTAACAGTCTCAACCAGTTACATATTGATTTATCTATCTTTAATATTGAGCAAAATGTGAATGCCATAGGATCAAAATGACCCAGGGATAGTCCAAACGATAGGTATCTATGGCACCTAAGGCTAGGTCATATAGCAGAAAATAGGGTTAACAAATTAGAGAAAATCGAACTATTGAGTCCGTTGACTTTTGAGTCATATCCAATTTATGACTCATGTTTTCATGGCAAAATGACTAAGCTCCCTTTTGTAGGATATGGGGAAAGGGTCATGGATCTACTTGTCCTAGTACATACTGATGTATGCAGCCCATTTGATGTGCCGGCTAGAGGTAACTTTGTCTACTTCATAATCTTTATCGATGATTTATCTTGGTATGGATATGTATATCTTATGAGACACAAGTCTGAAGCCTTTGAAAAGTTTAAGAAATTCAGACATGAAGTGGAAAAGCAAACTGAAAAATCCATTAAGGTTCTTCGATCAGATCGAGGAGGTGAATACCTTAGTTGAAAATTTCTGGACTATCTCAAGCAATATGACATAGTCTCTCAATGGACTCCACCTGGAATACCTCAACTCAATGGGATTTTAGAATGGAGGAATCAAATCCTATTAGATATGGTATGATCCATGATGATCTTCATAGACCTTCCTGATTTTCTTTGGGGACATAGTCTGTTAACTGCTATATATTTACTAAATAGGATTTCCTCTAAAACTATTCTTACCACACCGTATGAGATATGGCATGGTAAGAAATCGAGTCTTAGTCATCTCAAAATTTGGGGTTGTTCGGCTCATGTCAAAAGACAACAAGCAAACAAGTTAAACTATAGGTCCTTTAGAGCTCAATTCATAGGATATCCTAAAGAGTCATTAGGATATTATTTCTACATTCCAGAAGACCACAATGTGATTATGAGTCAGTATGCCATCTTTCTTGAAAAATAGTTTATTCAAGATGGTGGCATTGGAAAGTAGATCAAGCTCGAGGAGAAAGTCTTCCAAGAGCAACGAGCTAAGGATCCTATGAAACCAAATCAGGTTGAGCCAATACAATCACTACCTCCTCCACCTCATAAATCAGAAAGAATTTTTCATCCTCTTGAGAGGTACTTAGATACTATTTCCGAAAAAATAGAGGAAATGTTTCTTCTAGGTAATGGGGTTCATGATGATGATCCCAAAATCTATGATGAGGCGATATCAGATATCGACTCTGAGAAATAATTAGAGGCAATGAAGTCAGAAATTGACTTGATGCACTCAAACCAAGTCTGAACCATGGTAGATCCACCTAAAGGTATAGTACCTATTGGATGTAAATGGAACTACAAGAGAAAGATTGGTGTAGATAAGAATGTGGAGACATTCAAAGCTAGATTAGTGGCAAAAGGATATAGTCGGTATGAAGGCATTGACTATCAGGATACCTTTTTGCCAATAGCCATGCTAAAATTCATCCACATATTGCTTGCTGTTGTAGCCTATTTTGATTATGAAATATGATAAATGGATGTGAAAATGGCATTTTTAAATGGATACCTTGAGGAAGATATCTATATGGAACAGTCGCTAGGTTTCACATCCAATGATGCTAATCACAAAGTATGTATGCTGCAAAGGTCCATATATGGACTTAAGCAAACATCTCATAGCTGGAATACTCATTTTAATGATGTGATCAAATTCTTTGGTTTCATCAAGAATAAGGAGGAATCATGTGTTTTCAAAATGGTCAGTAGGAGCGCTATTGTCTTCCTCATACTGTACGTGGATGATATCCTCCTTATTGGGAATGATATTTTCATGTTGACCATAGTTAAAATAAGGTTATCTAAAGAATTCTCTATGAAAAACCTAGGAGAAGCTTCCTTCATTCTAGGAATTAAGGTCTATAGAGATAGACCGAATAGGATGCTAGGTCTTTCACAGAAGATGTACATAGAGAAAGTGCTAAAGAGGTTTAGCATGAAAAACTCTAAGAGAGAATTGGTACCCTTTAGACATGGCATTCATCTCTCTAAGAAAATGTGTCCCAACACACCTAAGGAGATTGAACATATGAGCAAGATCCCTTATGCTTCAGCAATAGGGAGCATCATGTATGCCATGTTATGTACACGATCTGATATAGCCCACGCTATGAGTGTCACGAGCAGATATCAGTCGAATCCAGGTGAAGAACACTAGACTTCTATGAAATGTATCCTTAAGTACTTGAGAAGAACTAAGGATATATTGTTGGTTTTTAGTAATGGAGAATTCCATGTCCAAGGGTATACAGACTCGGATTTTATGTCTGATATAGATGATCGAAATCGACATCTGGGAGTCTGTTTGTGTGTAATGGTGGTGCTGTCAATAGAAAGAGTTCCAAAGCAGACAGTGATAGCTGACTTCACCATGGAAGCAGAGTATATCGCTGCGTCAGAAGCTGCGAAGGAGACATTCTAGTATAAGAAGTTCACCATAGAGGTCAGAGTGATGCCATCGGATGCCATTCCTCTGTACTACGTTAATAATGATGCCACAGCCCTTGCTAAGGAGTCGAGGTCTCACCAAAAATCCAAGCACATCGAGCGGCGATACCATCTCATCCGCAATTATCTTGAGAAAGGTTACGTCGAGGTCAAGAGAGTCGACTCTGCAGATAATGTGGCAGACCCACTTACAAAATTATTGGGCTAGCAGAAGATCGAAGCCCACCTTGAGAAGATGGGACTTAGATTTGTATCCAATTGGCTTTAGGTCAAGTGGGAGTTTGTTAGATATGTGTGCCTTAAAAAGTCAGGTTGGCTGACACTTGTAATATACTTCTAAGGATAAAATTATAATTTTTACTATAAATAATAAAATAAATTATTTTCTATCATAGTGTGTATTTGAAAGTGTCTGTGATACATCCCTTGAGTTAATGATAATGGTAGTTCATATTTTCAAGAGTTAAAAATTTAAGACATGAATTTTCATTATTAACTCATAAAATGCTCCCGACTGTAGGATCATCATGAGGATGGTAATTGATCTAGAATGTTGGTGTATGATCGCTTCTTTAGGATAGATGAGTCTTGAGTCTACGGTATAGAGATACTAAAGCGAGAGTACAAGTACTCGTTAGAGAATGAGGGAACTGATCGTGACCACCTCGAGTAGTCATGAGGAAGTCTATCTTCTCATTGATGACTGGCTTGAAGCTGTAGTGATGTATTTGGTTCTTTGACCTGAGGTGCATCAGTAGTTCACCTTGAGGGTATTATAGTTTGACTATACCATAACTCGATCTCCTAGCCATATGGAAACCCTGAGGTATATGTTGGCTATAGCATGTTCATTAGTAGGAAATTGGATTGCACCAATAAGGGATCTATCTACCTCGGTAGATAAGGAGCGGCCCTATGATGATCATGAGAATCAAGTCCATAAGCCCATGGCCATGGCAGAGTAAAATAATAGAAAGAGTTTCTATTAGGATTTTCACATTGGACTTGAATCGAATGATTAATTCATACGATGGATATTAGGGTTTGACAAGATCACCTTAACCGTACTCCGATCGGAGCTCGAGATAGAGGAACCTAATCATACAAGTGACTATACCGATAGGTTCGCTTTCAGTTCTGATGGGTTGCCACCATATGCTGCTAGGTGTCACTGGTGGATTTTGAAAGTAATTAGAATGAGTTGGATGATCGATCATACTAGTTGTCTGAATCAGAAAAGTTTTGGTCCATCGAAAGATGTTTCGATGATGTCAATGATAGAGATTGCGACATATCCATTACCATACGGAACTGAACCTAACTGGGTCATATAAACAAGGGTTTGGATATATGTGCCTTGGAAGCTAGATTGGCTGACATTTATAATACACTTCTAAGGACAAAATTATAATTTTGACTATAAATAATAAAATGAATTATTTTCAATCATAGTGTGTATTTGAAAGTGTCTATGATACATCCCTTGAGTTAATGATAACGATAGGTCATATTTTCAAGAGTTAAAAATTTAAGATATGAATTTTCATTATTAACTCATAAAATGCTCCCGACCATAGGATCATCATGAGGATGGTGATTGATCAGGAAGGTTGGTGTACGATCATTTCTTTAGAATAGATGAGTCTTGAGTCTATGGTATAGAAACATCAAAGTGAGAGTACAGATTCTCATTAGAGAACGAGGGCACTGAGAATGACCACCTCGAGCAGTCATGAGGAAGTCTACCTTCTCATCGATGATTGGCTTGAAGCTGCAGTGGTGTGTCTAGTTCTTTGATCTGAGATGCATCGACAAATCAACTTGAGGGTATTATAGTTTGACTATACCATAACTTGATCTCCTAGCCATTCGAAACCCTAAAGTGTATGTTGGTTATAGCATGTTCATTGTTGGAATTGGATTGCACCAATAAGAGATCTATCTACCTCGGTAGATAAGGAGCTGCCCTATGATGATCATGAGAATCAAGTCCATAAGCCCATGGCCATGGTAGAATGAAATAATAGAAAGAGTTTCTATTAGGGTTTTCACATTGGACATGAATCGAATGATTAATTCATATGATGGATATTAGGATTTGACAAGATCACCTTAACCCTAATCCAACCAGGGCTCAAGATAGAGGAACCTAATCACACAGGTAACTACACTGAGAGGTTTGCTTTTAGTTTTAATGGGTTGCCACCATATGCTGCTAGGTGTCACTGGTGGATTTTGGGAGCAATTAGAATGATTTGGATGATCGATCATACTAGTTGTCTGAATTAGAAAAGTTCTGATCCATCGAAAGGTGTTTCGATGATGTCGATGATAGAGATTGCGACATATCCATTACCATACGAAACTGAACCTAACTGGGTCATACAAATAAAGGTTTGGATCTGGATGTCATCAATTAGACTAATCCAATTCAATTGATTTGAATAAGATTCAATTAGGTTCAAGAAAATCATGCTAACACACGATTGAGCCTAATGTTCTCCTTTATTAATCATTATAGCTTGTCTCGATTGAGCCAAATATGTTTGGACTTACTTAGGAACCTTTACTTGGTCTGACTGAAGCTTGTCCAGATTAGAAAAGGATGGTCTTAATTTATGAGATAAATTTAAGACAACACCTGCCATTTTTGGTCATCTGCTAATTCCTATTTTTGGACATTGGTCAAATGTTGACCCTGGATACTTGGACATCTGCCCATGTATCATGCATCTATAGGAGAGTACCTAGGGCCTTATCCCCTACTAAAATATAGATAGGAAGAGGGCACATGCATAGGGAGGCGTGCGTCCCATGAGGATAAAGGAGGAGTCCCATACGGATGGGACTCCAGGGTTGCTTCAGGGGATTAAACTCTGTGGCGGCAAGAACTCTTATTTGACCCAGTCTTGGATCCACCTTAGGAGGGTTTTGAGGGTCTCTCATCTGATTGGATTAGATGATGTCATCCCACTAATTAGATTTAGATCTAATTGCTTAAAGGGCGGTGATTGGCCGGGATGATGTGGCACTGCATGGTGCAGCAGGGTCTGTATAAACCCTGTCTACGCCTAGGTTTTTAATGCTTCTACCTTTAGCCCATGCCACAAAGCCTCTCTCCCTCCTTCTCCATACCACCCTTTGATCCTCTCTCTCCTCTCCATGCCCAAGGGATTTTGGGCATGAATAAGGTGCGATCTAAGCAAGTGAAAGGCACCTGGAAAGGAAGAGGGCGGCACTGCTGCAAGAGACGACGATAGTTCTTCAAAAGGAATTTTGAAGATCTTCAAGATCAAATCTAGATCTAATTTTTGGAGGATTCATTGAGAAGAAAAAGATCTCAAGATCCTGCCCGAGTGGATACTGGTAGAGGCCAGGCGCTTGCGTTGCTACATCTAGAACCTCAGGCAAACATTGGGATCATTATCGGATAATTGGATTATCTAAAATAAATATATAATTAAATTAGATTTATTTTTTATTTTATTTTTATTATTAGATCAATAAGATTAGATCTAAGAAATCTCATATCTGATTAGCATCTTAGAGAAAAAAATTTTAAAATATCCCTCCTGATCTAATCAGATCTGAACAAATCTGATCCAAAAAATAGATTTTTTCCTTCAGCCTTCACTACCAGAAAATCAACTTGTGCCTTAGATTACCTTGGGTATCATCCTGGTATAATTAGTAATGTAATTATTCCTTCAACTGGTGTAGCATCATCGATAAATCCTACCAATGGATAGTTTATAGGTCCCAAATGATCATCAGGTATAGACATTTTAGAGAAATAAAATATCAGCAGAGCTTTCATTATCAATCAAAATGCAGTATACATCATAATCAGTTATATTCAAAGAAACTACAACCACATCATTATACAGAAATTGAACCCCTTATGCATCTTCTTCAGTAAAAGCAATGGATTCTTTAGTTCTTTACCTTTTCGCTAGCTCTGCTGATCCACTGATCTCCCCCTGCCGATGTCCCCCAGCAATGGTGTTGATGATCCCTAGTGGGGGCCGATCCCCTTGTTGTCCCTCCCTTTGAGGTGGCTCCGACTGTGGTAGTGCTCTTAGTCGATCTTTTCTTCTTTCAGGCTGATGTCATAGAAATCGATCTAGCTGGCCCTATTTAATAAGCTCCTCGATCTCATCCTGAAGCTAGATACATTCTTAAGTATCGTGACCATGGTCATGATGATAGAGATAGTACTTACTGGGATTGTGCTTGCAGGGATAAGTCCACATTCTCTCTGGCCTTGGCAGCTACTCTTTTATTTTCATCAGCACTAGATCTTTCGAGCATTCAAAGGAGAATAGTTATGAAATCTTCTAGGAGGAGAGTTCCACCATGCCCTCCAATTTGGGCTTCTTGGTTGACGAGCTCGAGATGGAGTTTCGGCTCGTCTACATTTTAGAAGAGTTCTAGAACACGACAAAGCATCACTAAGCTTCTCAATAATTATAGGTTTACTAGATTCTCCCATATGCCGCTCTCCTATAGCCATGTCATCCTTCAGCTTGAAAGCCTCCTCAGCCTAGGTATAATCATCAGCCCGAGCTAGCATATCCGCAAAATTTTGGGGGTACTTCTTTTCCAAGGAGAAGAGGAGATTATTTTTTTGGACACTATCCTTCAATGCAGCCATGGCAATAGATTGGTCCAAATTTTGGACCTTCAGAGCAGCGGCATTGAAGCGATTGATATAAGCTCGGATGGACTCCCCTTCTTTATGCTTGATATTGATGAGAAAATTTGAGCCTCATCTTAGACGTCGGCTACTGATGAAATGAGACACAAACTGATGGCTTATTTAATTGAAAGAGTAAATGGTGCCTGGTTTGAGGTTCGAGTACCAGTTTCTTGTAGCTTCCTTCAAAGTAGGGGGAAAGCTCAACACTGAATGAAGTCCGATGCGCCATGGAGGAGTATCATTATTTGGAATGTTAGAAAATATGTCCTAAAGCCAATCATCTAAGTTGTAGATGATTAAAATCAGTATGTGAATTATCAAATAATAATAGTTATTTAGCTTATTCATCATAAAAGAGCTATCTTTCTTAAATGAACTCCTAAATTATTGTTAGATATGTGTTCCCTAGAAGTCAGATTGGCTGATACTTGTAATACACTTCTAAAGACAAAATTATAATTTTGACTATAAATAATAAAATGAGCTATTTTCTATCATAGTGTGTATTGTGAAAGTGTCTATGATACATTCTTTGAGTTAATGATAATAATATTTCATATTTTCAAGAGTAGAAAATTTAAGACATGAATTTTTATTATTAACTCATAAAATGCTCCCGATCGTAGGATTATCATGAGAATGATGATTGATCTGGAAGGTTGGTGTATGATCACTTCTTTAGGAGAGATGAGTTTTAAGTCTACGGTGTAGAGATACCGAAGCGAGAGTATAGGTACTCGTTAGAGAATGAGGATACTGAGCGTCACCACCTCAAGATATCATAAGAAAGTCTACCTTCTCATCGATGACTGGCTCGAAGCTATAGTGGTATGTCTAGTTCTCTGACCTGAGGTGCATCGGTAGTTCACCTTGAGGGTGTTATAGTTTTACTACACCATAACTCGATCTCCTAGCCATTCGGAACCCTAAGGTGTATGTTGGCTATAGCATGTTCATTGTAGGAATTGGATTGCACCTATAGGGGATCTATCTACCTCGGTAGATGAGGAGCAGCCTTATGATGATCATGAGAATCAAGTCCATAAGCCCATGGCCATGGCAGAATAAAATAATAGAAAGAGTTTCTATTAAGATTTTTTACATTGGACTTGAATCGATTGATTAATTCATATGATGAAAATTAGGATTTGACGAGATCGCCTTAACCCTAATCCAGTCGGGTTTCAAGATAGAGGAGCTTAATCACACAGGTAACTACACCGAGAGGTTCGCTTTCAATTTTGATTGATTGCCACCAAATGCTACTAGGTGTCACTAGTGAATTGTAGGAGCAATTAGAATGATTTGGATGATCGATCATACTAGTTGTCTGAATCAGAAAAGTTTTGATCCATCAAAAGATGTTTTGATGATGTCGATGATAGAGATCGCGATATATCCCATTACCATACAAAATTGAACCTAATTGGGTCATACAAACAAAGGTTTAAATCTGGATGTCATCAATTGAACTAATCCAATTTAATTGATTTGAATAAAATTCAATTAGGTTCAAAAAAATTGTGCTAGCACACGATTGAGCCTAATGTTCTCCTTTAATAATCATTAAAGCTTGTCTCGACTGAGCCAAATGTCTTTGGACTCACTCAGGAACCTTTACTTGGTCTGACTAGAGCTTGTCCAGGTTAGAAAAGGATTATCTTAATTTATGAGATAAATTTGAAACAACACCTACCATTTTTGGTCACCTACTAAATCTTACTTTTGGACATTGGTCAAATGTTGACCCTGGACACTTAGACATCTGCCCATGTGTCATGCACCCATAGGAGAGGTCCTAGGGACTTGTCTCCCTACTAAAATATAGACAAAAAGAGGGTGCATGCCTAGGAAGGCATGCACCCATTGAGGATAAAGCTGGAGTCACATACAGATGGGACTCTAGGGTTGCTTTAGGGGATTAAACTGTGTGGCGCCAAGAAGTCTTGTTTGACCTAGTCTTGGCACCATCTTAGGAGGGTTTTGAGGGTCTCTCATCTGACTGGATCAGATGATGTTATCCCATCAATTAGATTTAGATCTGATTGCACAAAGAGCCATGATTGGCTAGGATGATGTGGCACTACATGGTGCAATAGGGTCTATATAAACCCTATCTACATCTAGAATTTAATGCTTCTACCTTTAGCCCATGCCACATAGCCTCTCTCCCTCCTTCTCCATGCCATCCTCTGGCCCTCTCTCTCCTCTCTACGCCCAAGGGCTTTTGGGCACAAACAAGGTGCGATCCAAGCAAGTGAAATGTGCCAGGAAAGGAAGAAGGTAGCATTGTTGCAAGAGATAATGACCGTTCTTCAAAAATAGTTTTGATGACCTTCAAGATCAGATCTAGATTTGATTTTTAGAGGGGTTGCTTTGAACTCTGGTTCTAGTGCTCATCTGTGCACGTTTCTATCAGATCTTGAGGATAGCTGGAGACTGAGGATGGGACGATGAATCCTATGTGTCGGGAATGGGAGCAAGGATTGCTGCTATGGTCCATGAGAATTTATCCTCTTCGACTACCGTCTAGCTAGATTGTATCAAGTTATTATTATGTGCTACTATAAGCAAGATTTATTTTTTCTATTTTATGTTTAGCACAGAAGGTTATGTGAACTTTTTTTAAGGAACCATTATAATATTCTTTATGAAAGAAATAAAATTACAAGTGGTTTTCTTATTAACGAGTCTCAACAGTTACATATTGATTTAGTCCTATCTTAATATTGAGCAAACATGTGAATGCCATAGATCAAAATGACCCAGGGATAGTCCAAGATAGATATCTATGGCACTAAGTAGGTCATATAGCAGAAAATAGGGTTAACAAATTGAGGAGAAAATGAACTATTGAGTCGTTGCCTTTTCCGAGTCATATCCAATTAGACTCATGTTTTCATGGCAAAATGACTAACTCCCTTTTGTAGTAGGATAATGGGGAAAGGGTACGATCTACTTTTTGCCTACGTACATACTGATGTGTGTGGCCCATTTGATGTGCGGCTAGAGGAATTTGTCTACTACTTCATAATCTTTACGATGATTTATTTGGTATGGATATGTATGATCTTGATGAGACAAAGTCTGAAGCCTTTGAAAGTTTTAAGAATTCAGACATGAAGTGGAAAAGACAAACGAAAAATCCATTAAGGTTCTTCATCAGATCGAGGAGGTGAATTACCTTAGTTGAAAATTTCTGGACTATCTAAGAATATGACATAGTCTCTCAATGGACTCCACCGGAATACCTCAACTCAATGGGATTTAGAAGGAGGGCGAATCATAATATGGTATCCATGATGATCTTCTATAGTACCTCTCTGATTTGTACATGTCAACTCAGATTTACTAAATAGGATTTCCTCTAAAACTATTCCTTACCACACCGTATGAGATATTGGCATCGGTAAGAAACGCGTCTTGTCATCTCAGAATTGGGGTTGTCGCTCATGTCAAAAGAAACAGCAAACAGTTAAACTATAGGTCCTTTAGAGCTCGATTCATAGGTATCCTAAAGAGTCATTAGGATACTATTTCTACATTCCAGAAGACCACAATGTGATTTGAGTCAGATATGCCATCTTTCTTGAAAATAGTTTATTCAAGACGGTGGCATTGGAATAGATCAAGCTTGAGCGAGAAAGTCTCCAAGAGACGGCTAAGGACCTAATGAAACCAAATCAGTTGAGCCAATAAATACTACCTCCTCCACCTCATAAATAGAAAGAATTTTTCCATCCTCTTGAGAGTACTTAGATATATTTCGAAAAGAAATAAGAGAAATGTTTCTTCGTAGGTAATGGGTTTCATGTGATGATCCCAAAACTATATGAGGCGATATCAGATATCGACTCTGAGAAATTTAGAGGCAATGATCAGAAATTGACTTGATGCACTCAAACCAAGTCTGAACCTTGGTAGATCCACCAGAAGGTATAGTACTATTGGATGTAATGGACCTACAAGAGAAAAGATTGGTGCAGATAGAAATGTGGAGACATTCAAGAAGCTAGTTAGTGGCAAAAGGTATAGTCGGAGAAGGCATTGACTATCAGGATACCTTTTCCAATGCATGCTAAAATCATCCACATTGCTTGCGTTGCAGCCTATTTTTGATTATGAAATTGATAAATGAATGTGAAAATGCATTTAAATGGATACCTTGAGGAAGATATCATATGGAAAGCCTTAGGTTCACATCAAGTGATCTAATCACAAGGTTGTAATGCTGCAAAGGTCCATATATGGACTTAAGCAACATTCTAGCTGGAAACTCTTTTAATGATGTGATCAAAAAGTTTGTTTCATCAAATAAGGAGGAATCTGTGTTTTTAAAATGTCAGTGGAGCGCTATTGTCCTCCTCGTATGTACCGTGGATGATCATCCTCCTTATTGGGAATGATATTTTCATGTTGACCATAGTGTAAAATAGGTTTCAAAGAATTTCTCATGAAAGACCTAGGAAGCTTCCTTATTCTAGAATTAAGGTCTATAGAGATAGACGAATAGGATGCTAGGCTTTCACAGAGATGTACATAGAGAATCTAAGAGGTTTAGATGAAAAACTCTAAGAGGATTGGTACCCTTTAGACATGGATTCATCTCTTAAGAAAATGTGCCAACACACCTAGGAGATTGAACATATGAGCAAGATCCCTTATGCCTTCGCAATAGGGAGCTCATGTATGCCATGTTATGTACACGACTGATATAGCCCACGCTTGAGTGTCACAGCAGATATCAGTCGAATTCAGGTGAAGAACACTGACTTCTGTGAAATGTATCTTCCTAAGTACTTAGAGAACTAAAGGATATGATTTGTTGGTTTTTAGTATGGAGAACTCCATGTCCAGTATACAGAACTCGGATTTCATGTCGATATAGATGATCGAAATCGACCATCTGGGAAGTCTGTTTGTGTGTAATGGTGGTGCTGTCAAGTAGAAAGAGTTCCAAAGCAGACAGTGATAGTGACTTTCACCATGGAAGCAGAGTATATCGCTGTCGTCAGAGCTGCGAAGGAGACATTCTAGTATAAGAAGTTCACCATAGAGGTCAGAGTGATGACCATCGGATGCCATTCCTCTGTATACGTAATAATGATGCCACAGCCTTGCTAAGGAGTCGAGGTCTCACCAAAAATCCAAGCACATCGAGCGCGATACCATCTCATCCGCAATTATTACTTGAGAAAGGTTACGTCGAGGTCAAGAGAGTCGACTCTGCAGATAATGTGCAGACCCACTTACAAATTATTGGCTAGCAGAAGATCGAAGCCCACCTTGAGAAGATGGGACTTAGATTTGTATCCAATTGGCTTTAGGTCAAGTGGGAGTTGTTAGATATGTGTGCCTTAAAAGTCACGGTTGGCTGACACTTGTAATATACTTCTAAGGATAAAATTATAATTTTACTATAAATAATAAATAGGATTATTTTCTATCATAGTGTGTATTTGAAAGTGTCTGTGATACATCCCTTGTAGTTAATGATAATTGGTAAGTTCATATTTTCAAGAGTTAAAAATTTAGACATGAATTTTCATTATTAACTCATAAATGCTCCGACTGTAGGATCATCATGAGGATGGTAATTGATCTAGAATGTTGGTGTATGATCGCTTCTTTAGGATAGATGAGTCTTGAGTCTACGGTATAGAGATACTAAAGCGAGAGTACAAGTACTCGTTAGAGAATGAGGGAACTGATCGTGACCACCTCGAGTAGTCATGAGGAAGTCTATCTTCTCATTGATGACTGGCTTGAAGCTGTAGTGATGTATTTGGTTCTTTGACCTGAGGTGCATCAGTAGTTCACCTTGAGGGTATTATAGTTTGACTATACCATAACTCGATCTCCTAGCCATTCGAAATCTTGAGGTATATGGTGACTATAGCATGTTCATAGTAGAAATTGGATTGCACCAATAAGGGATCTATCTACCTCGGTAGATAAGGAGCGGCCCTATGATGATCATGAGAATCAAGTCCATAAGCCCATGGCCATGGCAGAGTAAAATAATAGAAAGAGTTTCTATTAGGATTTTCACATTGGACTTGAATCGAATGATTAATTCATACGATGGATATTAGGGTTTGACAAGATCACCTTAACCGTACTCCGATCGGAGCTCGAGATAGAGGAACCTAATCATACAAGTGACTATACCGATAGGTTCGCTTTCAGTTCTGATGGGTTGCCACCATATGCTGCTAGGTGTCACTGGTGGATTTTGAAAGTAATTAGAATGAGTTGGATGATCGATATACTAGTTGTCTGAGAAAAGTTTTGGTCTATTAAAGATGTTTCGATGATGTCATGAATAGAGATTGCGACATATCCATTACCATACGGAACTGAACCTAACTGGGTCATATAAACAAGGGTTTGGATATATGTGCCTTGAAGCTAGATTGCTGACATTTATAATACACTTCTAAGGACAAAATTATAATTTTGACTATAAATAATAAAATGAATTATTCAATCATTAGTGTGTATTTGAAAGTGTCTATGATACATCCCTTGAGTTAATGATAACGATAGGTCATATTTTCAAAGAGTTAAAAATTTAAGATATGAATTTTTCATTATTAACTCATAAAATGCTCCGACCATAGGATCATCATGAGGATGGTGATTGATCAGGAAGGTTGGTGTACGATCATTTCTTTAGAATAGATGAGTCTTGAGTCTATGGTATGAAACATCAAAGTGAGAGTACAGATTCTCATTAGAGAACGAGGGCACTGAGAAGACCACCTCGAGCAGTCATGAGGAAGTCTACCTTCTCATCGATGATTGGCTTGCAGCTGCAGTGGTGTGTCTAGTTCTTGATCTGAGATGCATCGACAAATCAACTTGAGGGATTATAGTTTGACTATACCATAACTTGATCTCCTAGCCATTCGAAACCCTAAAGGTGTATGTTGGTTTATAGCATGTTCATTGTGGAATTGGATTGCACCAATAAGAGATCTATCTACCTCGGTAGATAAGGAGCTGCCTATGATGATCATGAGAATCAAGTCCATAAGCCCATGGCCATGGTTAGAAGATAATAGAAGAGTTTCTATTAGGGTTTTCACATTGGACATGAATCGAATGATTAATTCATATGATGGATATTAGGATTTGACAAGATCACCTTAACCCTAATCCACCAGGGCTCAAGATAGAGGAACCTAATCACACAGGTAACTACACTGAGAGGTTTGCTTTAGTTTTAATGGGTTGCCACCATATGCTGCTAGGTGTCACTGGTGGATTTTGGGAGCAATTAGAATGATTTGGATGATCGATCAATACTAGTTGTCTGAATTAGAAAAGTTCTGATCCATCGAAAGGTGTTCGATGATGTCGATGATAGAGATTGCGACATATCCATTACCATACGAAACTGAACCTAACTGGGTCATACAAATAAAGGTTTGGATCTGGATGTCATCAATTAGACTAATCCAATTCAATTGATTTGAATAAGATTCAATTAGGTCAAGAAAATCATGCTAAACACGATTGAGCCTAATGTTCTCCTTTATTAATCATTATAGCTTGTTCTCGATTGAGCCAAATATGTTTGGAACTTACTTAGGAACTTTACTGTGGTCTGACTGAAGCTTGTCCAGATTAGAAAAGGATGTCTTAATTTATGAGATAAATTTAAGACAACACCTGCCATTTTTGGTCATCTGCTAATTCCTATTTTTGGACATTGGTCAAATGTTGACCTGGATCTTGGACATCTGCCCATGTATCATGCATCTATAGGAGAAGTACCTAGGGCCTTATCCCCTACTAAAATATAGATAGGAAGAGGGCACATGCATAGGAGGCGTGCGTCCCATGAGGATAAAGGAGGAGTCCATACGGATGGGACTCCAGGGTTGCTTCAGGGGATTAAACTCTGTGGCGGCAAGAACTCTTATTGACCCAGTCTTGGATCCACCTTAGGAGGGTTTTGAGGGTCTCTCATCTGATTGGATTAGATGATGTCATCCCACTATTAGATTTAGATCTAATTGCTTAAAGGCGCGTGATTGGCGGGATGATGTGGCAACTGCATGGTGCAGCAGGGTCTGTATAAACCCTGTCTACGCCTAGGTTTTTAATGCTTCTACCTTTAGCCCATGCCACAAGCCTCTCTCCCTCCTTCTCCATACCACCCTTTGATCTCTCTCTCCTCTCCATGCCCAAGGGATTTGGGCATGAATAAGGTGCGATCTAAGCAAGTGAAAGGCACCTGGAAAGGAAGAGGGCGGCACTGCTGCAAGAGACGACGATAGTTTCTTCAAAAGGAATTTTTGAAGATCTTCAAGATCAATCTAGATCTAATTTTTGGAGGATTCATTGAGAAGAAAAAAGATCTCAAGATCCTGCCCGAGTGGATACTGGTAGAGGCCAGGCGCTTGCGTATGCTACATCTAGAACCTCAGGCAAACATTGGGATCATTATCGGATAATTGGATTATCTAAAATAAATATTAATTAAATTAGATTTATTTTTTATTTTATTTTTATTATTAGATCAATAAGATTAGATCTAGAAATCTCATATCTGATTAGCATCTTAGAGAAAAATTTAAATATCCCTCCTTGATCTAATCAGATCTGAACAAATCTGATCCAAAAAATAGATTTTTTCCTTCAGCCTTCACTACCAGAAATCAACTTGTGCCTTAGATTACCTTGGGTATCATCCTGGTATAATTAGTAATGTAATTATTCCTTCAACTGGTGTAGCATCATCGATAAATCCTACCAATGGATAGTTTATAGGTCCCAAATGATCATCAGGTATAGACATTTAGAGAAAATAAAATATCAGCAGAGCTTTCATTATCAATCAAAATGCAGTATACATCATAATCAGTTATATTCAAAGAAACTACAACACATCATTATACAGAATTGAACCCTTATGCATCTCTTCAGTAAAAGCAATGGATTCTTAGTTCTTTACCTTTCGCTAGCTCTGCTGATCCACTGATCTCCCCCTGCCGATGTCCCCCAGCAATGGTGTTGATGATCCCTAGTGGGGCCGATTCCCCTTGTTGTCCCTCCCTTTGAGGTGGCTCCGACTGTGGTAGTGCTCTTAGTCGATCTTTTCTTCTTTCAGGCTGATGTCATAGAAATCGATCTAGCTGGCCCTATTTAATAAGCTCCTCGATCTCATCCTGAAGCTAGATACATTCTTAAGTATCGTGACCATGGTCATGATGATAGAGATAGTACTTACTGGGATTGTGCTTGCAGGGATAAGTCCACATTCTCTCTGGCCTTGGCAGCTACTCTTTTATTTCATCAGCACTAGATCTTTCGAGCATTCAAAGGGAATAGTTATGAAATCTTCTAGGAGGAGAGTTCCACCATGCCCTCCAATTTGGGCTTCTTGGTTGACGACTCGAGATGGAGTTTCGGCTCGTCTACATTTTAGAAGAGTTCTAGAACACGAAAAAGCATCACTAAGCTTCTCAATAATTATAGTTTACTAGATTCTCCCATATGCCGCTCTCCTATAGCCATGTCATCCTTCAGCTTGAAAGCCTCCTCAGCCTAGTATAATATCAGCCCGAGCTAGCATATTTTTTTGATATTATAATGGTTATAATAACATCTAAAAAATAGCAAATAAAATTATTTAATTTTAAACATCATATGAGATATGATTGATGCATGTCTAGACTAGTTGTAGAATAGTTCTACATAGTTGTCTAGATTAGAATTTATTTTGATAAGATCAATTTAAATCTAATTTTTTAGATTATTATGAGATAATTTAGATCTGAAAATATGCATGATTCGATACATGAGATGTATGCAAAATATGCCATGATTAGATCTACTTTGTATATGAGATATATGATATAGATCTGATACTGTTTTGTAGTATTGAATGTTCCTGATTAAGGCGTTCCTCTTGGCCGTCCGGTCATAAGAATGAAGAAGGGTTTAAAGGCCCTCTCTTTCCATTCGATGGGGTGTTCTTATGATGTGTAGGGGTGCTGCGTGTTCGTCCTTAATCAGAAACCCAAAACTTACTTTCTGCAAAACCCTAGATCCTGAAACCCTAGGATTTATTGTGCATATTTTGTTTATGAACCCTACTTAATTAAGAATTAAGTTTATGGAATATTAATTAGGTCTAAAATTGAGAATTTCAGATCTAAGACATATTCATAATACTGGGTTCGGGCTTGGGTAGCTCAATTAGGTCTAAGCGGTTGATCAAACCGAATCAAGAGTTGGTTAGATGGGATCAACAATGCTTAAATTGACCAGCCTAATAGGATTAAGTCTGGGTCAAGATCGAGTCACGATCAAGCAAGACCTAATTAGGCTCAGAGGTTAGAGTCTGGATTGTAGGCTAACCCAATTGGTTCTGACTCAACAATTTGGTGTCTAAGGTAAGTTTGGCACATACGACCGACTGATTTTTAATTGGAAGCTACTCGACCTGAATGCATTCTTGTATGAGTTAATGGCATATTCCTTCCACCGGTCTCACTTACCTGGCCATATCTGTTGACACAGTTCTGATCTGAGGTGGTCAATAATCCGAGCTAACCCATGCCACTAGGTTAGTCATAATTGTTATGACTAAGCCAAGTCTAGTTTAATGAGACCTGAATCAATTCTCCCTAAGAAAAGATTAAGTCTGAGGTCTTCCACCATTGTAGATGTGCGGGCCCTTCCCGGGGTTGATTGTTCTCGGCTGGATACAGTGGCTCAGTTGCACCGGAAAGATGCAACCATGTCTATTAGGCATTGGATGCTATGGGCTGGAGGATGAGTTGGGCTCAATATTTCGGATACGGTGAGAGACTCAATTAGGAACCCAGTCTATGCAAATGGTGGGTCTGACTTAACTAAGGAGTGGATCAATATTTCGGATACGGTGAGATTCATGAATTAGAGACCAAGTTTGGGTGCACCATGATTAGAGAATCATTGAACAAGAGTTGTTCACTCATTGGCTAACCCATCACCAATAACTGTTAGGTGAGGTGATGAGTCAGTTGGTGAGACCGCACCACCCACTAGAAATCATTAATCGTGGAGATTTTCGCATCTCTACAGAGGGAGTGTAGGGATCCGAGAAAATAGTGGGAGCTAATTTGTTTAAAAATAAAATCCCTAAATAAATTGGTCAAGTCAAAATTATAATATCTAACTAGAATCTTTGACTCTCTACAGGAAAATGTCTGCGTCCAACCCATTGGCACGTATCCTGGACACACATAGACTGACTGGACCCAATTATAAAGATTGGCTCAGGAACTACAAAATTATTTTGGGTTCTGAGAAGTTAACCCATGTTTTGGACCAGGACCCTCCCACCTTACCAGCCCGTCCATCTGTTGAACAGAGAGCATCTCTGAAAAAATGGATAGACGAAGATAATAAGGCCAGATATTACATGTTGGGCTCGATGTCTGATGAGCTCCAGCGCCAACATGAGGATATCGGGACTGCTCGCCAAATGTTGGCTCACCTGCAGGAGATGTTTGGTGAACAGAGTCGCGCAGCCAAATATCAAGTCACGAAATGACTTTTTAAGGCTAAGATGCGTGATGGGCAGTCAGTCCAAGATCACTGTCTGACAATGATCAAGGACATGGAAGAGCTTGAGAAGCTCGGTGTGAAGTTGGACTTGGACCTGCAGAACGATATTATTCTGCAATCCTTGACTGATGCATATGGGCAATTCATCATGAATTACCACATGCATAAACTTCAGAATTCCTTGGCCGAATTAATGAATATGCTGGTTACCGCTGAGCTTTCTATGAAAGGTTCTAAAGGCTCAGTTCTTGCTATGGAACGGACTTCTTCCAAAAGAAAGTCTTCTGGAAAGAAAAAGAAGTCTGTGAAAAAGCAAAAGGTGGAAGGATCAAAGAAGAAGAAGGCAGAGCCGAAGAAAAAGGCCGATGTCAAAGGAAAGTGTTTCCATTGCAACAGCGACGGCCATTGGAAGCGGAACTGCCCTACTTACCTGGCCACCCTGAAGAACAAGAAGGAAGGTCCTTCTGGAGGTATGCTCGTTATTGAGTCTAACCTTACGATTTCTTCTGCATCCAGTTGGGTGCTTGACTCTGGTTCTAGTGCTCATCTGTGCACTTCTATGCAGGGTCTTGAGGATAGCAGGAGGCTGAGGGATGGAGACATGATCCTACGTGTCGGTAATGGAGCAAGAGTTGCTGCAGTAGCCGTGGGAACATACCCTCTTCGATTACCATCTGGTTTAGACTTAGTTTTGAAAGACTGTTATTTTGTGCCTGCAGCTAGCAGGAATTTGATTTCTGTTTCATGCTTAGCACAAGAAGGTTATGTGATCACCTTCTTTAAGGACCATTGTAACATTCTTTATGAAAGAAATAAAATTGCAAATGGTTTTCCTTATTAATGGTCTTTATCAGCTACATATTGATGTACCTATTCTAACTATCGAGCAAAACGTGAATGCCAAATGACCTAGGGATAGTCCAAACGACAGATATCTATGGCACCTGAGATTAGGTCATATAGCAGAAGATAGGATCAACAAATTGGAGAAAAATGGGCTATTGAGTCCATTGACTTCCGAGTCATATCCAACTTGTGAATCTTGTCTTCAAGGCAAAATGACTAAACTCCCTTTTGTAGGACATGGGGAAAGGGCCACAGATCTTCCTTGCCCTAGTACATACTGATGTGTGCGGCCCATTTGATGTGCCGGCTAGAGGCAATTTTGTCTACTTCATTACCTTTACCGATGATCTGTCTAGGTATGGGTATGTGTATCTTATGAGACACAAGTCTGAAGCTTTTGAAAAGTTCAAAGAATTCAGACATGAAGTAGAAAAACAAACAGAAAAATCCATTAAGGTTCTTCGATCAGATCGAGGAGGTGAATACCTTAGCCGGAAATTCCTAGACTATCTAAAGAAAAATGGCATAGTCTCTCAATGGACTCCACCAGGAACACCTCAACTCAACGGGGTTTCAGAACGGAGAAATCGGACTCTATTGGATATGGTTCGATCCATGATGAGCTTCACAGACCTCCCTGATTTCCTCTTTGGGGACACTCATTGTTAACTTCAATCTATCTACTGAATAGGGTTCCCTCTAAAATCCGTTCCTACCACACCGTATGAGATATGGCACGGTAAGAAACCAAGTCTGAGTCATCTCAGAATTTGGGGTTGTCCAGCTCATGTCAAAAGACAACAAGCGGACAAGTTAGAGTTTAGGTCCTTTAGAGCTCGATTCATAGGATATCCTAAAGAGTCATTAGGATACTATTTCTACATTCCAGAAGACCACAATGTGATTGTGAGTCGACATGCCATCTTTCTTGAAAAATAGTTTATTCAAGACAGCGGCATTGGAAAATAGATCAAGCTTGATGAGAAAGTCTCACAAGTGGAACGAGCTAAGGACCAAGTGGAACCAAATCAGTTTGAGCCAATAAGAACACTACCTCCTCCACCTCGTAGATCGGAAAAGAGTTTTCCCATCCCCCTGAGAGATACTTAGGTATTATTTCAGAGGAAGTAGAGAAAATGTTCCTCGTAGGTAATGGTGCTCATGGTGATGATCCCAAAACCTACAACGAGGCGATATCAGATATCGACTCCGAGAAATGGCTAGAGGCAATGCAGTCAGAAATTGACTCGATGCACTCAAACCAAGTCTGGACCTTGGTAGATCCACCAGAAGGTATAGTACCTATTGGATGTAAATGGATCTTCAAGAGAAAGATTGGTGCAGATGGGAAATGTGGAGACATTCAAGGCTAGACTAGTGGCAAAAGGTTATAGTCAACGCGAAGGCATTGACTATCAGGATACCTTTTCCCCAGTGGCTATGCTAAAATCCATCCGCACATTGCTTGCCGTTGCAGCCTATTTCGATTATGAAATATGGCAAATGGACGTGAAAACGGCATTCCTAAATGGATATCTTGAGGAAGATATCTATATGGAACAGCCGCTAGGTTTCACATCCAGTGATACTGATCACAAGGTTTGCAAGCTGCAAAGGTCCATATATGGACTTAAGCAAGCATCTCGGAGCTGGAACACTCATTTCAATGATGTGATCAAAAAGTTTGGTTTCATCAAAAATGAAGAGGAACCATGTGTTTTCAAAAAGGTCAGTGGGAGCGCTGTTGTCTTCCTCGTATTGTACGTGGATGACATCCTCCTTATTGGGAATGATATTCCCATGTTGACGACAGTCAAAATGTGGTTGTCCAAGGAATTCTCCATGAAAGACCTAGGTGAAGCATCCTTTATTCTAGGAATTAAGGTCTATAGGGATAGACCGAATAGGATGCTAGGACTTTCACAGAAGATGTACATAGAGGAAGTACTAAAGAGGTTTAGTATGGAAAACTCTAAGAGGGGATTAATACCCTTCAGACATGGTATTCATCTTTCCAAGAAGATGTGCCCTAGCACACCTGAGGAAATAGAATGCATGAGCAAGATCCCTTATGCTTCTGCAATAGGGAGCCTCATGTATGCCATGCTATGTACACGACCTGATATAGCCCATGCTGTGAGTGTCACAAGCAGATATCAGTCAAATCCAGGTGAAGAACACTGGACTTCTGTGAAATGTATCCTTAAGTACTTGAGAAGAACTAAGGATATGATGTTGGTCTTTGGTAATGGAGAACTCCAAGTCCAGGGATACACAGACTCGGATTTCATGTCCGATATAGATGATCGAAAGTCGACATCTGGAAGTCTGTTTGTGTGCAATGGTGGTGCTGTCAGCTGAAAGAGTTTCAAGCAAATGGTGATACCACCCCATCTACGATTACCTCAAAAAGGGTTATGTCGAGGTCAAGAGAGTCAACTCCACAGATAATGTGGCAGACCCACTTACAAAGCCGTTGGGCCAGCAGAAGTTCGAAGCCCACCTTGAGAAGATGGGACTTAGACTTGTAGCCAATTGGCTTTAGGACAAGTGGGAGATTGTTAGATATATGTGCCCTAGAAGCCAGAATTGGCTGACACTTGTAATACACTTCTAGGGGCAAAATTATAATTTTGACTAAAATCAATAAATGGGTTATTTTCTATCACATATGTGTATTTAGTGTCTGTGATACATCCTTTGAGTTAATGGTAATGATAATTCATATTTTCAAGAGTTGAAAATTTAAGACATGAATAATCATTATTAACTCATAAATTGCTCCTGACCATAGGATCATCACGAGGATGGTGATTGATCCGGAAGGTTGGTGTACAATCGCTTCTCTTTAGTAGATGAGTCTTGAGTCTACGGTGTGGAGACACCGGAGCGAGAGTACAGGTACTCGTTAGAGAACGAGGGCACTGAGCGTGACCACCTCGAGTAGTCATTAGGGAGTCTACCTTCTCGTCAATGACTGACTCGATGCTGCAGTAGTGTGTCTGGTTCTTTGACCTGAGGTGCATCGGCAGTTCACCTTGAGGGTGTTATAGTTTGACTACACCATTACTCGGTCTCCTAGCCATATGGAACCCTGAGGTGTATGTTGGCTATAGCATGTTCATTGTAGGAACTGGATGGCATCAAGATGGAATCTATCTACCTCGGTGGTAGAGGAGCAGCCCTATGATAATCATGAGAATCAAGTCCAGAAGCCCATGGCCATGGCAGAGTGAAATAATAGAAAGAGTTTCTATTTAGATTTTCACATTGGACTCGAATCGAATGATTACATCATATGACAGAAACTAGGGTTTGACGAGTTTACCTTAACCCTAATCTGATCGGGGCTCAAGATAGAAGGAACTTAATCACACAGGTAGCTGCACCAAGAGGTTCGCATTCAGCTCTGATGGGTTGCCACCATATACTGCTAGGTGTCACTGGTGGATTTTGGGAGCAATTAGAATGATTTAGATGATCGATCATTCTAGCTGTTCGAATCAGAAGAGTTCTGATCCATCGAAAGGAGTTTCGATGATGTCGATGATAGAGATCATGACATATCCCATTACCATACAGAACTGAACCTAACTTGGGTCACACAAACAAGGGTTTGAATCTGGTGATCATCAATTGAACTGATCTAGTTCAATTGATCTGAATGAGATTCAATTAGGTTCAAGGAAATCGTGCTAGCACTCGATTGAACCTAACGTTCTTCTTTTGCTATCATAAATAAGTTGTCCTGATCTGAGCCAAAGGAGTTTGTGCTCAATCAGAGGCCTTCATATGGTCTGACTGGAGGTTGTCCAAGTCAGAAAAGGTTGTCTTATTTTGTAAGACATTACCTGCCATTTTTGGTCACCTGCCATTTCTTGTTCTTTGACTTTGGTCAAAAGTCTACCTTTGACTGGTCAAACATTGACCATTGACACTTTGACTTTTGACCACATGTCATGCACCTATTGGAGAGCTGGTGGGGGCCTGTCCCCCTGCCAGAACCTGGCAAGGAGGAGGGCGCACGCCACCCTAGGCGTGTGCCCAAGTTGGAGGCGCCTAGGAGTCCTTGTTGGATAAGGACTCCACCTCCCTTTTGGATTCCAATTAGAGTTCTTCTAAGAACCAACTTTGACTGGTCTTAGGCGCCCTCTAAGGAGGAATCCAGGGGACTCTATTCCCACCAATCAGATTTAGATCTGATTTCATAAAGAGTTGTGATTGATTGGGAAGAAGAGGAGTTGGATCACAGTTAGTCTAAAAATAAGACCCTGTACCCAACTCAAAGAGTCTAAGAGTTTCCATATGCCCCAAGGCTGCCTCTCCCCTCCTTCTCCATGCCAAACCACCTTCTCCCCTTGCTCTCCACGTCTAAAAGGAGTTTTGGATTTTTGTTGGTGCGATTCAAGCAAGAGAAAGGCGATCAAAAGCTAGAAGGCTGCACTGCTGCAAAGGACGACTGCTGATCTTCAAAAGGAGTTTTGAAGATCCTCCAGATCAGATCCAGATCTAATTTTTGGAGACGTGATAGAGAAGAAGAGGATCTCTAGATCCAGCCTGAGTGGATATCGGTAGAGGCCAGGCGCTTGCGTGGCTAGATCCAGAACCTTCCGCTGCATACAGGATCATCAACAGGATAATAGGATTACCCAAATCAGGTAAATTAAATTTGATTTAATTTATCCTTATTTATTTTATTTATTAAAATAATATTAATCAGATCTGAAATATTTCAGATCTGATATAGATCAAAGAGAAAATTTTTGAAATATATCGCTTGATCTGATCAGATCTGATCGAACCTGGATTGGAAAATTAGGATTTTCCTTCACTTGCGTGGCTACATTCAGAACCTCTAGCAAACATCAGGATCATCATTGGATAATTGAATTACCCAAAATAAAGGTATAATTAAATTAGGTTTAATTTTTATTTTTATTTTTATTATCAGATTAATAAGATCAGATCTGAGGAGTCTCAGATCCGATTAGGATCTTAGAGAAAATTTTTTTGAAATATCCCTCTTGATCCAATCAGATCTGAATGAACTTGACCTGAAAAATAAGGCTTTTTCCTTCAACTGGTATCAAAGCCAGATTTCATAATTCATTAGATCTAATTTTAATATATTTTTAATCTAATAATTAGATGATTTTAGATGTCACATTAGATGTGATTAGATCTAAAATCAAAAAATTAAAAATTAAATAATTTAGATCTAAGATGTATGAGATGCATGTCAAGATGAGGAATAGAATTATTCTATGTAGTCTAGCATCATTATAATTTTAATTTAATTAATTATAATTTTTAGATCTATTTATTTATTATTTTTAATATTAAAAATATTATAATTAAATATAAAAAATAAAAAATAAATTTATTTAATTTGTTCATATGAGATTTGATAGATGCATGTTTAGACTAGTTGTAGAATAGTTCTACAAAATTATCTAGAATAAATTTTAATTTGATATGATCAAATTTAAATCTTATTTTTTAGATGTTTATGAGATAATTTAGATCTAAAAACATGCATGATATGATACATGAGATGTATGCAAATCATATTTTTAGTTAGATCAATTTTTTATATATGTGATATATGATGTATATCTAACTAGTTTTATAGATTTATCATATTTTTGATTAAGACATTCTCCTTGATCCTCCAGTCATAAGAATAAAGTAGAGTTTAAAGGTCCTCTCCTTCCATTTGATGGGGTGTTCTTATGGTGTGTAGGGGTGCTGTGAGTTCGTCATTAATCAAAAATCAAAAACTTATTTTCTGTAAAACCCTAGATCCTGAAATCCTAGAATTTTATGTACATGTTTTGTTTATGAATTCTAAACTTAATTAAGAATTAATATTATAAAATATATTAGATCTAAAATTAAAAATTTTTAGATCTAAGATATATTTATAAAATTAGGTTCGGGCTTGGGTAGCTCAATTAGGTCTAGCAGTTGATCAAACCAAATCAAGAGTTGGTTAGGTGGAATCAAGAGTACTTAAATTGACCAGCCTAATAGAATTAAGTCTGGGTCAAGGTCGAGTCAGATGAGTGATCGATCGAGTTAAGACCTAATTAGACTCAGTGGTTAGAGTTTGGATTGTAGACTAGTCCAATTGGTTCTGGCTCAACAATTTGGTGTCTAAGGTAAGTTGGCAAATATGATTGACTGATTTTTAATTGAGAGCTACTCAACTCAAATGCATTCTTGTCGAGTTAATGACATATCCCTTCCATCGATCTCACTTACCTGACTATATTTATCAGCCCAGTCCTGATCTAAGGTGGCTAACAATCTGAACTGACCCATGCCACTAGGTTAGTCATAATGGTTATGGCTATGTCAAGTCAAGTTTAAAGAGACCTAAATCAAATCTTCCTAAGAAAAA
This sequence comes from Cocos nucifera, assembly GCA_006176705.1. NCBI lineage: Eukaryota > Viridiplantae > Streptophyta > Magnoliopsida > Arecales > Arecaceae > Cocos > Cocos nucifera. Next base: position 168,161 of record QRFJ01004436.1, read on the forward strand.
AATAAGTCTAAGGTCTTCCACCATTATAGATGTGCGGATCCTTCCCAGGGTTGATTATTCTCGACTAGTCATAGTGGTTCAGTTGCACTAGGAAGATGCAACCATGTCTATTAGGCATTGAATGCTATGGACTGATGGATGGATTGGGCTCAATATTTTGGATATGGTGAGAGACCCAATTAGGAATCCAATCTGTGCAAATAGTAGGTCTGACTTAACTAAGGAGTGGATCAATATTTCGAACATGATAAGATTCATGAATTAGAGATCAAGTCTGGGTGCACCATGATTAGAGAATCATTGGACAAGAGTTGTTCATCATTGACTAATCTATCACCAATAACTGTTAGGTGAGGTGATGAGTCAGTTGGTGGGATTGCACTATCCACTAGAAATCAGTAATCATGAAGATTTTTGCATCTCTATAGAGAAAGTGCAGGGATTCGAGAAAATAGTGGAAGCTAATTTATTTAAAAATCAAACTCCTAAATAAATTGGTCAAGTCTTAATTACAAAATCTAACTAAAAACTTTGACTCTCTATAGAAAAATGAAAAATAGCCCGTATCTTGGACACTCATTGACTGACTGAATCCAATTATAAGAATTGACTTTGAAACTTTAAAATAATTTGGGTTCCGAGAAGTTGACTCATGTATTGGACCAGGATCTCCTTACCTTACCAGCTCATCTGTCTGCGGAATAGAGAGCGTCTCTTGAAAAGTCGATGGATGAAGATAATCAGTCCAGATACTACATGTTGGGCTCGATATCTGATGAGCTTCAGCACCAACATAAAGATATCAAGATTGCCCACCAAATGTTGGCTCACCTGCAAGAGTTGTTTGGTAAACAGAGTCGCGCAGCCAAATATCAGATTACTAAATGACTGTTTAAGACTAAAATACGTGATAGACAGTCAGTCCAAGATCATTGTCTGATGATGATCAAGAACTTGGAAGAGCTCGAGAAGCTTAGAGTGAAGTTAGATCAAGATATGTAGAATGATATAATTCTACAATTCTTGACTGATGTGTATTCGCAATTCAACATGAACTACCATATGCATAAACTTCAGAAACTCTGGCCAAGCTTATGAATATGCTGGTTACTGCTGAGCTTTCTATGAAAGGTTCTAAAGGCTCAGTACCTACTATGGAATGGATTTCTTCTAAGAGAAAATCTTTTGAAAAGAAGAAGTCTGTGAAAAGGCAGAAGATGGAAGGTGGAAAGAAAAAGAAGGCAGAGCTGAAGAAGAAGGCCACTGATAAAAGAAAGTATTTTTATTGTAATACTAACAGCCACTGAAAGCGAAACTGCCCTACATACCTTCCCACCCTAAGGAATAAGGAGACAGGTCCTTCTAGAGGTATGCTCGTTATTGAATCTAAACTTACGGTTTCTTCTGCATCTAGTTGTGTGCTTGACTCTAGTTCTAGTGCTCATTTGTGCACTTCCATGCAGAATCTTGATGATATCAAGAGGCTGAGGGATGGTGAGATGATCCTACACATCGAAAATGGAGCAAGGATTGCTGCTGTGGCCGTGGGAACCTACCCACTTTGACTACCATCTGGCTTAGATTTAGTACTTAAGGATTGTTATTATATGCTTGCTGCAAGCAGGAATTTGATTTCTATTTTATGTTTAGCACAAGAAGCCTATGTAATTAGTTTTCTTAAGGACCATTATAATATTCTTTATGAAAAATAAAATTACAAGTGGTTTTCTTATTAACGATCTCTACCAGTTACATATTGATGTATCTATCTTTAATATCAAGCAAAATGTGAATGCCATAAGATCAAAACGACCCAAGGATAGTCCAAACGATAGGTATCTATGGCACCTAAGGCTATGTCATATAGCAGAAGATAGTGTTAACAAATTAAAAAAAATTGGACTATTGAGTCCGTTGACTTTTCAGTTATATGCAATTTGTGAATTATGTCTTTATGGCAAAATGACTAAGCTCCCTTTTGTAGGACATGGGGAAAGGGCCATGGAACTACTTGCCTTAGTACATATTGATGTGTGTGGCCTATTTGATGTGCTCGCTAGAGGCAACTTTGTCTACTTCATAACTTTTATCGATGATTTATCTCAGTATGGGTATGTGTATCTTATGAGATACAAGTCTGAAGCCTTTGAAAGTTTAAGAAATTTAGATATGAAGTAAAAAAGCAAACTGAAAAATCCATTAAGATTTTTCGATCAGATCGAGGAGGTGAATACCTTAGTCAAAAATTCCTATACTATCTCAAGCAATATGGCCTTGTCTCTTAATGGACTCCACCTAGAATATTTCAACTCAATGAGATTTCAGAATGGAGGAATTGGATCGTATTAGATATGGTCCGATCCATGATGAGCTTCATAGACCTTTCTGATTTTCTTTGGAGACATAGTCTATTAACTACTATATATTTACTGAATAGGATTCCCTCTAAAACTGTTCCTACCACATCGTATGAGATATGGCATGGTAAGAAACCAAGTCTGAGTCATGTTAGAATTTGGGGTTATCCGGCTCATGTTAAAAGACAACAAGCAAACAGTTAGACTATAGGTCCTTTAGAGCTTGATTCATAGGATATCCTAAAGAGTCATTAGGATATTATTTCTACATTTCAGAAGATCATAATGTAATTATGAGTCGGCATGCCATCTTTCTTAAAAAATAGTTTATTCAAGATGGTGGCATTGGAAAGTAGATCAAGCTCGAGAAGAAAATCTCACAAGAGCAGCGAGCTAAGGACCCTATGGAACCAAATCAGGTTGAGCCAGTACAATCACTACCTCCTCCACCTCATAGATCGGAAAGGATTTTTCATCGTCCTGAGAGGTACTTAGGTACTATTTTTGAGAAAGTAGAAAAAATGTTCCTCGTAGCTAATGGGGTTCATGGTGATGATCCCAAAAACCTATGATAAGGCGATATCGGATATCGACTCCAAAAAATGGCTAGAGGCAATGAAGTCAAAAATTGACTCGATGCACTCAAACCAAGTCTGGACCATGGTAGATCCACCTAAAGGTATAGTACCTATTGGGTGTAAATGGATCTACAAGAGAAAGATTGGTGCAGATGGAAATGTGGAGACATTCAAAGCTAGATTAGTGGCAAAAGGATATAGTTAGCATGAAGGAATTGATTATCAGGATATCTTTTCGCCAGTAGCCATGCTAAAATCCATTCGCACATTGCTTGCTGTTGTAGTCTATTTCAATTATGAAATATGGCGAATAGACGTGAAAATGGCGTTCTTAAATGGATACCTTGAGGAAGATATCTATATGGAACAACCACTAGGTTTCACATCCAGTGATGTTGATCACAAAGTATGCAAGCTGTAAAGATCAATATATGGACTTAAGCAAGCATCTCGGAGCTGGAATACTCATTTTAATGATGTGATCAAATTATTTGGTTTTATCAAGAATGAGGAGGAACCATGTATTTTCAAAAAGATCAGTGGGAGCGCTATTGTCTTTCTCATATTGTACGTAGATGATATCCTTCTTATTAGGAATGATATTTCCATGTTGACCACAGTTAAAATATGTTTATCTAAAGAATTATCCATGAAAGATCTAGGAGAACCATCCTTCATTTTAGGAATAAAGGGCTATAGAGATAGACCGAATAGGATGCTAGGTCTTTCATAGAAGATGTACATAAAGGAAGTGCTAAAGAGGTTTAGCATGAAAAACTCTAAAAGGGGATTGGTGCTCTTCAGACATGGTATTCATCTCTCCAAGAAAATGTATCCCAACACACTTGAGTGTTGGAAATATGCGCTCTTCCCACATGGATCGACGTGACCGTCGATGATTAGCTAAGCAATCAAGGAAGTACTTCTCAAAGATCTCTACAGAAGCACGATCAAATAAATCAAGAAATAGAGAAGAAGAGATTTCTGAGAGAAAAGAGCTTTTATTCAGTATATTTTAGCACTCTCGCAACCTTGACCTATTTTCAGTATATATACTTTAGAAAGGGTCAAGCCCAAGCTCATAGAAAAACTCTCCAAACCTAAACAACCCACATACACAAAATAATAACCTACGAAAACTAAGCCAGCTCAGTTTTAGATTGAGCCGGCTAACCTACGATTAGGTCGGCTCAGTCTAGGACTAAGCAGACCTAATTATGTATCATGTCAGTAGCCCGAAAATGCTGCTATCTATTTGAATTTTCCTTTGAGACCTAGCCGACCCAGTCCTAGATTGAACCGACCCAATTTCCAACTGAGTCAGCTTAGTCTCAGAGTGAGCTGACCTAGTTTACCAGACTAAGCCGACCCAATTATGTACCATGCCAATAGCCCGAAAATGCTGCTATTTGTCTGAATTTTTCTCTGAGACCTAGCCGACCCAATCCTAGACTGAACCGACCTAGTTTCAAACTGAGTCAACTCAGTCTCAGAGTGAGCCGGCCCAATTTCTGAACTTTACTATTGAGATTGATTCTTCTTTCGGCTCGCTCCCATCTTCCCATGACCTACCTTCTCATATTTCCAAGACTTGGGAGTGCCACTTCTGAGCTCACATTCTCCACCTTGGTACTTTTAAGTCCTTGTGAACTCATCTCTTCTCAACAGACCCATCCGTGCCACACATCTCTGAAAGCTGTCTCTGGGGAGTACCTTCATGAGTGCATCAGAGTGATTCACCTTAGTATGGACCTTCATCAGTTCCACTTCACCTTCCTCTACCAGCTCTCTGATCATGTGGTACCTCAGGTCTATATGCTTTGTGCGTGCATGATAGACTGGGTTCTGTTCCAATAATAGAGCACTCTGACTATCACTGAATAGTGTAACCTTGCTCTACTCCACCCCCAATTCATCAATCAACCTCCAAAGCCAAAGGGCTTCCTTTGTAGCCTCTCTTATCCCAATGTACTCAGCCTCTATGGTAGACAAGGCCATGATTGGCTGAAGGATTGATCTCCAAAACATCGGTCCACCATATATGTAGAAGAGGTATCCAGTAGTAGACCTCCTTGTATCAAGATCACCAGCATAATTTGCATCAACAAATCCTTCCAAAGGATCTGAACCTTCGCACATCTTCATAGATTGTTCTCCAAATCCTCCCAACTACCCACCAAACACCAAACCATAATCCCTTATTCCATGCAGATATCTTAATATCTATTTCAATGCTTTCCAGTGTTCCTTCCTAGGGTTAGCCATGTATCTACTAACCATGCTCATAGCATATGCTATATCTGGTCTACAGCACACCATAGTGTATATCACACTGCCTATAATATTTGCATAAGGGACTCATTCTATGTACTCTCTCTTCTCTTTTGACTAAGGGCACTGTAACTTGGAGAAAGACATATGGCTCGGCAATGACGTCTCTACAGGTTTGGCCGTCTTCATCCCAAACCTCTCCAGAACCTTCTGGACATACTTTCCTTATGACAAATGGAGCACTCCTTTGCACCTATCCCTACAAATTTTCATTCCAAGGATTTTCTCAGCTGGATCCAAATCTTTCAGCACAAATTCAGATGATAATGCCCTTTTCAATCTTTTCACAACATCCATGCTTCTACTGACTATAAGCATATCATCTACATACAATAATAGATACAAGGCATCCTCCTCGTCTATATCCTTGACGTAGATACAACAATTATGTTCACATCTGCTGAAACCCAGGCTCAAGATAAAGCTATTAAACCTTTGATACCACTGACAAGGGGATTGTTTCAAGCCATACAAAAACTTTCTGAGTAAACACACCTTTTCTTCCTATCCCATCTCCATGAAACCATCTGGCTACTTCATGTAGATTCTTTCCTCCAAAGTTTCATGAAGGAAGGCCATCTTCACGTCCATCTATTCCAATTTCATGTTATGCTGTGCCACCAGTGACAGCAAAACTCGAATAGATGTATGATGCACCATAGGAGAGAAAATTTCTATGTAGTCAATCCCTTTTCTTTGTGAGTATCCCTTTACTACCAGTCTTGCTTTGAATCTGATTCTACCTTGTTTTGAAGGTGCTTCTTTCTTTGTGAACACCCAGTTTGAGCCAATAGATCGAGCACCCTCTAGAAGATCCACCAGTTGCCATGTCTGATTCTTCTCAAGTGATTCCATCTCCTCCATCATGGCCTGCATCTATGAATCATGATCCTCACTCTTCATGGCCTCTGCATAATTCTCTGGATCTCCATTAGCAGTGATGAGTGCATAGGAGATAACCTCATCAATGCCATATCTGACCGAACTCCTAATAGTATGCTGGGGCTTGTGCAAAGCCACTCCCACTAGCACATCTCTTTCTGATATCTATGGCTGCTCCTGCACATCTATCTGAACTATCGACCCTCCATGCTGATTTTCAATCTGAGATAATACTTTTCTGCCCAGCTCCACCTCAACATGAACACTCCTATAAGTGGATGTAACCTGCATGCCATCATTCTCTGACTGACCACCGCTGTTCACCTTCGTTTCTCCAGTTCCATCTATCCCAGACCTCCTCAAGATGCTCTTCTCATCAAAGATAATGTTCCTGCTGATCACTGACTTCTGTGCCTGAGAGTCCCACAGCTGGTAACCCTTGACTCCTTGTGGATATCCTATGAATGTCATCTTTTGATATTTTGGATCCAATTTGCTCCTCTCAGTTGCCTCCACATATGCATTTGCTGTGCAACCGAAGACTTTTAGGTGTCCAAGCTCCATCTTTTTTTCACTCCAAACCACTTCTAGAATGCCTCCATTCAGCTTATAATGAGGTGACCTATTCACAAGAAAATAAGAAAAAGTTAGAGCATCACCCCAAAAGGACTTTGGGAGTGATGTCTGCATCCTCAAACTCCATGCCTTCTCGATCAGTGTCTGGTTCATCCTCTCCATGATATCATTTTGCTGGGGAGTCATCCTGACCATGTAATGGCATTTGATGCCATTTTTCTTTCAGTGCCTCCTGAACTCCAGGCTAGTATACTCTCCTCCATTGTCCGATCTCAGACACTTTACCTAACTCCCTGACTCCTTCTCTACTTTAGCTCTTCAGGCTCTGAACCAGGCAAACATCTTTGATTTTTCTCTGATAAGATAAACCCATACCTTCCTTGAGAAATCATCAATGAAAGTAACAAAGTATTTTGCCTCACCTCTAGCTGATACAGAAGCTGGTCCTCACACATCCGAGTGCACTAAATCCAGCACTCCCTCACTACGCTTGGTACTTCTGGCAAACTTCATCCTATGCTGCTTGCCAAAGATATATGACTCACAAAGATCTATGCCCTCCTTTTTCAGAACTGGGATCATACCTCTTCTGCTTAGTTCTGTGAACCCACGGTCACTCATACGACCCATCTGATAGTGCCACAATGGATATAAAATCTGCTCCTTCTATGCCGCTGCTTATAATCTGCACTATCATTTACTATGGAGCCTTTCATTCTGTAAAGATTGTTGCTCAGTCTTCTACCTCTCATCACCACTAAAGCTCCCTTGAAAATTTTCAAACATCCACTCCTAGCTTGGCTACTAAAAGCATAACCCTGTTCCTCCAAGTAGCCCAAAGAAATCAAATTCTTTTTCAACTTCGATACATGCCTGACATTTGATAATGTATGAATGATTCCATCGTACATCCTCACCCTGATAGAGCCAATTCCAGCTATTTTGCATGGGTGATCATCTCCAAGACTGACACTTCCACCATCGGCCTTTTGGTAGGTAGCAAACCATTTTCGATGAGAAGTATAGTGGTGCGAGCATGCTCCACATAGTATCATACTCTATGGATCCATCTGACATAACTAGTAGGTCTTCTCCACTGCTCATAGAAGCTGTATCATCTTTCTTATTTTCTAATCTCAATAGGAGACAATCTCTCTTTAGTTGTTCAGGCTAATGACATTTATAATATTTCAATGTCATCTTCCTCTGATCGCGAGACTTTGACCTACCCTTGGATTTTTTTCTTATCTTCTCCTTTGATCTTTCCTACCTTTCGTTCATAGCCAAGATCTCAGACTTAGGATCTCCCTTGCAGATCTTCTTCCTTTGCTCATTTGATCTAAGCATGCCAACAACCTCTTCATAGTTTAGGATCTCCTTCCTATAAACTAGAGTTGTTATGAGACCATCATAAAAACGTGGGAGAGAACATAATAGTAGCAATGCCCGATCCTCCTCGTCGATCTTCACATCCAAACTCATCACCTTAGAATACACTTGATTGAACCTTTGGATATGTGCAACAAGATCTTCGCCTTCGAGCATCCTTAGACTATATAGCTATTTCTTCAACCACAGATTGTTTATCATGTTCTTTCCCATATATATGTTCTCTAGTCTCTCTTAGAGCTCCTTTGCCGTACTCTCTATGCAAACCTCAGGTAAAATAAGATCGATCAAGCACATTCGAATTGTGCTAAAAGCAATTTCCTCCAACTCTTTCCAATCCTCAGCACTGATCTTTTTCGGCCTTTCTTTTGTCAAGACCTTGTAGATCCTCTACTGAACCAACAAGTCCTTTACTCTTTACTGCCATAAGATAAAGTTTTTCTTACCGTCAAACTTTTCAAAATCTATTTTGAATCCACTTGATCCCATTACTTCAAACAAGTTAAGAACAGATATCTAACACCCTTCATGATCACATACTAATAAAACTATCCTTCATAGAAGATCTAACTAGCCTTAGATTCTTTTTCCAAACTTCTGTATCACCATTCCTCTGTGTAAATAATCTCCACCTCAATCTAGAGACAATCATGAAGCAAACTAGAAGTTTTAGGATAAAACCTGATGTAATAGATCTTGGATGTAGTAAACCCTAGGTGTCTTCCTTCCATGCAACACCGCTCTGATATCAATTGTTGAAAATATGCGCTCTTTCCACACGGATCGACATGGCCACTAGTGATTAGCCAAGCAATCAAGGAAGTACTTTTCAGAGATCTCTACAGAAGCAAGATCAAATAAATCAAGAAATAGATAAGAGAAGAAGAGATTTTTGAAAGAAAAAAATTTTTATTCAGTATATTTCAGCACCCTTACAACCTTGACCTATTTTCAGTATATATATACTTTACAAAGGATCAAGCCTAAGCTCATAGAAAAACTTCTCAAACCCAAACAACTCACGTACATAAAATAATAACCCACAAAAACTGAGTCGGCTCAGTTTCAGACTGAGCCGACAAACCTACGATTGGGTCGGCTCAGTCCCAGATTGAGCCGACCCAATTGTGTACCATACCAATAGCTCAAAAATACTACTCTCTATCTTGATTTTCCTCTGAGATCTAGCTGACCCAGTCCTGGACTGAGCCAATCCAATTTTCAACTAAGCCGACTCAGTCTCAAAGTGAGCTGGCCCAGTTTCTAAACTTTACTATTAAGACTGATTCTTCTTTCGGCTTGCTCTCATCTTTCCATGATCTACCATCTCATGTTTCCAAGACTTGGGAGTGCCACTTTTGAGCTCACACTGAGGAGATTGAATGCATGAGCAAGATCCCTTATGCTTCAGCAATAGGGAGCTTCATGTATGCCATGTTATGTACACGACCTGATATAGCCCATGCTGTGAGTGTCACGAGCAAATATCAATCAAATTTGATTGAAGAACACTGGACTTCTGTGAAATGTATCCTTAACTACTTGAGAAGAACTAAGGATATGATGTTGATTTTTGGTAATGGAGAACTGCAAGTCCAGGGGTATACATACTTGAATTTTATGTTCGATATAGATGATCGAAAGTCGACATCTGGGAGTCTATTTATGTGTAATGGTGGTGCTGTCAGTTGAAAGAGTTCCAAGTAGACAGTGATAGTAGATTCCACCATGAAAGCAGAGTACATCGCTGCGTCAGAAGCTATGAAAGAGGTATTTTGGTACAAGAAGTTCACCGCAAAGATCGGAGTGATGCCATTCCTTTGTACTGCAATAATAATGATGCCATAGCCCTTGCTAAGGAGCCGAGGTCTCACCAAAAATCTAAGCACATCGAGCGGCGTTACCATCTCATCCATGATTTCCTTAAGAAAGGTTATATCGAGGTCAAGAGAGTCGACTCCATAGACAATGCGGCAGACCTACTTACAAAGCCGTTGGGCTAGTACAAGATCAAAGCCCACCTTGAGAAAATGGAACTTAGATTTGTAGCCAATTGGCTTTAGGTCAAGTGGGAGTTTGTTAAATATGTGTGCCCTAGAAGCCAAATTAGCTGACACTTATAATACACCTCTAAGGATAAAATTATAATTTTAACTATAAATAATAAAATAGATTATTTTCTATCATAGTATGTATTTTGAAAGTGTTTGTGAAACATCCTTTGACTTAATGGTAAAAATAGTTTATATTTTTAAGAGTTGAAAATTTTAGATATGAATTTTTATTATTAACTCATAAAATGCTCCCAACCATAGGATCATCATGAGGATGATGATTGATTCGGAAGGTTGGTGTATGATCGCTTCTTTAGGAAAGATGAGTCTTAAGTCTATAGTATAGAGATACCGGAGCGAGAGTACAGGTACTTGTTAAAGAATGAGGACACTGAGCGTGACTACCTCGAGCAGCCATAAGAAAATCTACCTTCTCATCGATGACTGGCTCGAAGCTGCAGTGGTGTGTCTACTTCTTTGATCTGAGGTGCATCGGTAGTTCATCTTGAGGGTGTTATAGTTTGACTACATCATAACTCGATCTTCTAGCCATTCGAAATCCTGAGGTGTATGTTGGCTATAGCATGTTCATTGTAGGAATTGGATTGCACCAATAGGAGATCTATCTATCTCGGTAGATGAGGAGCAGTCCTATGATGATCATGGGAATCAAGTTCATAAACCTATGGCCATGGCAGAGTGAAATAATAGTAATAGTTTCTGTTAAGGTTCTTCACATTGGACTTGAATCGAATGATTAATTCATATGATGAAAATTAGGGTTTGATGAGATCACCTTAACCCTAATCCGATCGGAGCTCAAGATAGAGGAACTTAATCACATAGGTAACGGCATCGAGAGGTTCGCTTTTAGTTGTGATGGGTTGCCACCATATACTGCTAGGTGTCACTGATAGATTTTGGAAGCAATTAGAATGATTTGGATGATTGATCATACTAGTTGTCTGAATCAGAAAAGTTTTAATCTATCGAAAGATATTTTGATGATGTCGATGATAGAGATTGCGATGTATCCCATTACCATATGGAATTGAATCTAACTGGTCACATAAATAAGGATTTGGATCTGAATGTTCTCAATTGGACTAACCCAGATTAATTGATTTGAATAAGATTCAATTAGGTTAAAGAAAATTATGCTAGCACACGATTGAGCCTAATGTTCTCCTTTTATAATCATTAAAGCTTATCTCGACTGAGCTAAATATATTTAGGCTCACTCAGGAACCTTTACTTGGTCTGACTAGAGCTTGTCTGAATCAAAAAAAGATTGTCTTAATTTATGAGATAAATTTGAAACAACACCTACCATTTTTGGTCACCTGCTAAATCTAGTTTTCGGACATTGGTCTAATGTTGACCCAGGACACTTAAACATCTACCCATGTATCATGCACCCATAGGAGAGTACTTGGGGACTTGTCCCCTAGCTAAAATGCAGATAGAAAGAGGGCACACACCTAGGGAGGCGTGCACCCCATGAGGATAAAGTTGGAGTCCCATACAGATGAGACTCCAGGCTTGCTTCAGGGGATTAAACTATGTAGCGCCAAGAAGTCTTGTTTGACCCAGTCTTGGCACCACCTTAGGAGGGTTTTGAGGGTCTCTCATCTGATTAGATCAGATGATGTCATCCCACCAATCAGATTTAGATCTGATTGCACAAAGAGCCATGATTGGCTAGGATTATGTGGTACTGTATGGTGCAGCAGGGTGTATATAAACCCTATCTGCACCTAGGATTTAATGCTTCTACCCCATGTCACATAACCTCTCTCCCTTCTTCTCCATGCCACCGTCTGGTCTTCTCTCTCCTCTCCATGCCCAAGGGCTTTTGGGCATGAATAAGGTGTGATCCAAGCAAGTGAAAGATGCCAGAAAAGGAAGAAGGCAACACTGCTGCAAGAGACAATGGTTGTTCTTCAAAAGCAGTTTTGAAGACCTTCAAGATGAAGGAACTAGATCTAAAGTTTTACAAGTAGATCTTGAAACTTTTTCAAGATCTTACAGTGGAAGACTTAAACAAATCTAAAATTTATTTAAATAACCATGTAAATATTTAGATCTTAGATCTATTACATGATTAAGGCATGATATTAAATCAAAAATTAAAATCAAATAAGAAAGAAAAATGTTGATCAAATCAACCTAGATCTACACTACATCAAATGCAGGTATGAAGTTTATAGATTAGATCTATTATCAGAGTAAGTTTAGACATTCTAACTTATTGATTTAGACTTGAGGATGAAGTCACAAGCTGCACAGGCATCTAACCTCTAGGAGTCATCCACACAAGCCTATGATCTCTGATCTGAAGTCCGATGCAGAAAATCAGCACAGCTTGCTAGTACTGTGCTGATCCTTCTTAGATGATCGATCCAATGCTCCCTTTTTCAAAATTTGGACTCTTCAAAATATGAGAAGGAAGATGAGAGTTTGCTGATCTGAGACTCTCTCAAAAAAACTCAAAAGAAAGGAGGAGAGATTGAAAATAAAACAGCCCTAGAAGAAGATCCTCTTCTTCTTCTCTTTTCTCTCACCTAGAAACCTAGTTTGGTGCCTATGGAACCCCCATGCCCAAGGATCTTCTTCCTTTGAGTTTTGCACACCCCAAATCTCTTCCAAATCTTTATATTCCATGAAAAAATTAGAACAAAATTTGTTCAATAAATAGAAAAAAAGAAGAGTCCAAGTTAGGTCAAATTCTTAAATTAGGAATATCTAAACATGGAAAGTTGTTGGGGCGCCCAACTCTTGGGCACCTCCCCCATAATTTTAGGTGTGGACCAGAAAGAGAGGGTGCACAAAAAAGGAGATTATTTTTATAAAATAAGAGAATAATTAATTGAAAAGGGGGTGGCACTGAAGGAAAGATGTTTTCGTCAACAAGGATTCTATCTTATAGAATCCTAAGCAAAACCAATTCCTCCTTTGACTTGGTTTTCCACCTAACTTCCAAATATGACTTGGAGGGAGAGAGGTGACATTGAAATCAGGAAGAGAAATATTTTTCATGAAAAATATCTAAAAGATAGGTATGGAGGGCGTTGGGACCAAGATGGCGCAAGGAGATAGGGAGTCCTAGTCACACTAGGACACCTATTTTGATTTGGTCAAATAAGATCTTTTAACCAAATAAAATTAAGATTAAATCAACTTAATTAAATAAGACCCTAACCCATTTAAAAACTTAATTAAATCAAATTAAATCATATTTAATTTTAATTTATTTTCTAATTAAATTAGAAAATTGGGTTAGTATGAGTCCTAATTAGACTAGGATTAGTTCTTCCTTGCACTTGGCTTATCCAATAAACTAATTGAACTTGATCCAATCAAGCCCAAACCAAATCTAGTTAAATCATACTTAATTAGACTTAATGTCAGTCTATTGGCTTAATCAAATCAAGCTAATTAGCAATCTAATTGCTAATTGATCCTCCTATAATACTTGCACTAGGTTCAACACCAACCGTATTGATTGTTTAACCCTAGAACGATTCTTAATCATTGATAAACCATCTGATCAGATCATAAGCTCTAATATATGTGATCTCATAAGTCCAAACTTAAGCTCATAGCATAGAAATAAATTTCTATACCAATCGAAGTGACCATCTAGCAATGATATCTGATGGTCGGATAGATCGAAGGTGTAGAACACCATCCTTAGAATCCATACGGATATGGTTTCCATATAATTCAACCCCTTGACCACAATGCTCATAGGATACATCAGAGTTCAACTATCAACTCTGATTAGGTTGTTCACATTGTATTTGAAAATACCAAATCCATCTAATGGATTACCCTAGCCAAGATTTTGCTATATTGAAATACAGTGATACATTCTTCTCCAACTCTTGGAGTGGTCAATTCTATCTTTGATCACACTCCAACTTCGCAAGTACTTGACTGTGCCCAAAAGTCTACCATTGCTGAATTAGAAATTTAGTTAGTTCGGTATCATAGCATAGTGAGTTGCTTGTAAGTCACTGAGGTGATCTCAGGTTTAAGGGCTACTAATACCTATATCCCATCAGAGATATTCTTGACAGCAGAATGCTCTGGAGTTGGTCATATTTCATGATGATGTACCCATACATCTCACCTATATGCCATATCAGTGTCTCCACATACCTTGGTTAGGAGGACAACCAACTTATATGGCATATAGCGACCTATACTCGATAGACGCTATCATCCTAATTAGCAGTCTATCATTTGATCGTGAACAAATTTAAGAACTAATTGATAAATCTTCTCTTTATCGAAACTAAATAGTCCTAAGGACTTCATCATAATAATGAAGTTTATTAGAAGATATAAACTTATGATGAAAAAAGATGCCAAAATATTTTTTATTAATTAATAAATTAATTATAATATCTCAACCATCAATAGGATGGTGATTGGCTTTGAGACATAATTTCCAACAACTCCCACTTGTCCTAAAGCCACTCGGCATAGTATCTAATACCCATCTTTGACTTATGATTGTCGAACTCCTTGATTGCCAGGGCTTTAGTGAAGGGGTCGGCTAGGTTCTTCTTTCCATCGATTATCTAAAGGTCGACATCACCACGATCCACGATCTCATGGACCAAATGGAAGCAGTGCAAAATGTGCTTTGTTCGCTGGTGTGCCTTCAATTCTTTTGCTTGAGCTATAATGCCAGTGCTGTCATAGTAGAGCAGGACTAGACCATCAATGGAGGATGCTACTTCGAGCTCGGTGATGAACTTCCTCAGCCATATAGCTTTCTTTGCTGCATCTAATCCTTCCATGTACTCTGCTTCGCAAATAGAGTCAGCCACTGTATACTGCTTGAAACTTTTCTAGCAGATGGCTCCATCATTTAGAGTAAAGATATATCCCAACACACTTTTACTGTCATTATGATTAGATTGAAAGCTGAAGTCTGTAGATCCCATAAGCTTTAGATCTGACTCACCATAAACCAACCATTGGTCCTTAGTATTTCTCAAATACTTAAGGATTATTTTAACCACCTTTCAATGATTTTCTCCAAGGTCAGACTAGTGTCTACTCACTACTCCTAGTGAGTATGCCACATCTGGTCTTGTACATGTCATTGCATATATAATAGATCCCACAATCGAAGCATATGAAATTCTACTCATAAGCTCTTTCTCTTCAAGAGTTGTCGGACAATCCTTCTTAAAGAAAGAAATTTCTTGGCCTATCGAAAGATAGCCCTTTTTGGAATTCTCCATGCTGAACCTCTTCAGCATAGTTTCTATGTACGTGGATTGGGATATACCAAGCATCCTTTTAGATCTATCCCTATAGATCTTCATCCCTAGGATGTAGGATCTTCACCCATGTCCTTCATGAAGAACTGTGATGACAATCAGACTTTTATTCCTTGTAGTGCGGGGATGTCATTCTCGATTAAGAGAATATCGTCCACGTACAAAATAAGGAATACCACTGCTGAACCATTTGTCCATTTGTAAATGCAGGGTTCTTCTCTATTCTTAATGAAGCTATACGTTTTGATCACTTTATCAAAATGCATGTTCCAACTCCGAGATGCCTGCTTCAATCCATAAATGGATATCTAAAGATTACACACCTTATACTCATCTATGGATGTGAACCCTTCAAGTTGTATCATATACATCTCTTCGGTTAGCTCTCCATTTAGGAAAGTTGTCTTCACATCCATCTATCAGATCTCATAGTCTAGATGGACAGCAATGGCAAGCATGATCCGAATGAACTTGATCATTGCCATAGGAGAGAATGTCTCATCATAGTCAATACCATAACATTAATGATATCCCTTGGCAATCGGATGGGCTTTATTGATCTCCATCT
Organism: Cocos nucifera; assembly: GCA_006176705.1. Taxonomy (NCBI): domain Eukaryota; kingdom Viridiplantae; phylum Streptophyta; class Magnoliopsida; order Arecales; family Arecaceae; genus Cocos; species Cocos nucifera. The sequence goes on from QRFJ01004436.1 coordinate 184,196, forward strand.
TTTTGTCTATGCCCGATGGGCTTTATTGGTCTCCATCTTTTCGTCTATGCCCCTCTTCCTTTTGAAGACCCATTTACACCCAATGAGTTTAACCCCATCAACTGGGTCAACTAATGTCCATACATCATGGACCTTCATGGAATCCATTTCAGATCTCATGGCTTCTAGCCATTTCTCAGAGTTGGGTCTCTACATCACATCCATATAAGTGATCGGATTTTCATCATTCTCATCGAGTTCGATGGGATCACCATCCTGGACCAAGAATTCATAGTATCTATCCGGATGGTGGGGTACTCTATCGGATTACCTTAATGGTGTGGGTTTACTAGGCTTCGGATCTGATCTGATCAAATCTGACTTAGATTCAACATTCTATGTCGGACTTTCTACCTATTAAACTTTATCAAGTTCAACCTTAGAGGCAATAGTTTCTTCATCAAGGAACTCTTTTTCCAAAAAGGTTGCCTTACGGACATCTTTTGTTCATTAGCATGGTAGAAATAGTATCCTTTGGTCTCTTTTGGGTACCCTATGAATCTACACTTGTTAGACCTAGGTCCAAGTTTGTCTATAACTAACCGTTTGACATAAGTCAGGCACCCCCAAATCCTAAGATGTCAAAGTGCTGGCTTACGTCTTGTCCATATCTCATATGGGATTTTAACTATAGACTTACTTGGAATTCTATTTAATAGATAACAAGCCGATTTGAATGCATATCCCCAAAAGGATATCGGAAAGCTAGCAAATCCCATCATGGATCGGACCATGTCTAACAAAGTCCAATTCCTTCTTTCAGACACACCATTATGCTGTGGTATTCCAGGAGGAGTCTATTAGGAGAGAATTTCATTCTCTCCTAGATATATGAGACTCACCAAAAAGGTATTCTCCTCCTTGATTAGATCGAAGAGTTTTAATACTCTTTTCAGTTTATTTTTCTACTTCACTTCGGAATCCTTTGAACATTTCAAAAGAATTCGACTTATGTTTCATCAGATAGACATATCCATATTTGGATAGGTTATCTGTGAAAGTGATGAAGTAGACATATCTACCTTTGGCACTTGTGCTCATTGGTCCACATACATCAGTGTACTAGACTTAGGAGCTCATTGGCTCTCTCACCTTTTCCAGTGAAAGATGACTTTGTTATTTTACCAAGAAGATGGGACTCACAGGTTGGAAGTGATTCACAATCATTAACTTCGAAAATTTTCTCCTGAGTCAATCTGTTTATCCTATTCTTCTTTATATGACCTAGCCTACAGTGCCATAAGCAGATATCTGATACATTATCTAATCTAGGATGCTTGCCAGTAGAATAGACTATATTAATAGATTATGATAACATATATACACCATTGTTCATGATTGTTCATGGCCAGAAAGCCTATAGAAATGATATTTAAAAAAAAACTAGGATAGAAATGACAATCACTAAGAACAATGGTATGAGATTCAAATACAAGTTTTAAAATTCCTAAAGCTAGAATTGGAACTGGTCTTCCATCTCCAATGTTTAAAAATTTCTCACCTTGCTCGAATCTTCTACTGACCTGCAACCCCTGCAATGAATTACAAATATGGTAAGAGCTACCGTTATCTAATACCCAATCAATAATATCATAAATAAAGAAATTGCAAGGAGTTATCATACAGATACCTTGCCTAGCAACAGCTTGCTTCTTTCTCTGCCTATTCGAATCCAGGGAGGTAATATACTGAGGATAGTTCCTCTTTCAGTGCCCCTACTTTTTGTAAAAGAAGCATTCGGCTTGACTCTTATTGGGCTTGGTCTTTGGGGTCTGAGCCTGCATAGGTGTCCTAGCATGAACATGCACCTTCTTGGCTTTCTTCTTCTTATTCTTCTTCCCTTTTTCAAAGGATCGAGAATGAGAAGATGAACCTTCCACTAAGTTCACCGACTTCTTATGGAGTTGGTGATCCTTCTCAAAGTTCTAAAGTAACCTCAGTAACCCATGGTAGTCCACTTTAGGCTTTGATATTCTATAATGTGTAAAGAATGGGAGATAAGACTTGGACAGCGAGTTCAGTATTGCATCTTTTCCAAGTTGTTTGTGCAAGAGAAAGCCGAGCTTGCTCAAGCGCTCTATTAGCTCGATCATGTACAATATATGATCAATGACAGAAGTACCATCACACATTCTGGCATTGAAGATGGCATAACTAGTGTGCCAAAAGAATCCTCCAACACTTGGAGCATTTTGTTTGGCTGAGTGGTCTCAAACTTGTGACTGAACTCATCGCTCATCGCAGTCAGCATAATGCAGCACACTGTGGTTCGATCACTGAGCCACTTCTAATAAGTGTCTTTGACTGTTCCACGTGCATTGGCAGCTGGCTCCTTAGGTGTAAGATCCATCAGCACATATAGGATCCGTTCATGCTCCAGGACAATCTTCAACTTTCGGTACTAGCTACCGAAGTTGGGTCCCACCAACTTACCATTGTCCAATAATGATCGAAGTGATAGAGAAGTGGCCATGGTAGCATAAAGAAAAATCAAAATCTAATTATTAATTGATTTATTAAATCTAATGATTTAGACTTTAATCAAAAGGTTTCTCCTACTATTTTATTTGAATTGGTAGCCTCTACCTCCAATTCGAGAAATTATCCTAATTTCTTAGTGGGTACTAGAATTCACATAGAATGTACACAAGCCCAACTTTGGTTGGCCCACCCATGTACATTCAAGGGTAGGTTCGTAACCAATTATTTCTCCAAATAATTTTCAGTAATTAAATTTTGCCCTAGGCCCTGATCAGTTGGCTTTGGCCTTCTCAGAAAAAGGTCCAGTTAGGTCCAACCATTAACATGACCATACTTGGCCTATCCAACCAATATATGATCAGGTCCAATTTTGATTGGCCCACCTAACCACCATTTAGAAAGATGTAACCAAGAGATCATATAACGAATGATAATTCCATCAATTGATAAGCACCAAGCCTTTGGGCCTCCAATGATTATCCAACTGATGGACCCATTATCATCCACTTTAATGGGAGGCTATGATCCAGTTATCATATAACTATTTCATTTTAGGAACCTAATAATTTTAGAGGATTTATTTATAGAAGTGAGTAGGTCAGATTAACTAGCTTGTCATGATCCTTCCACTAACTTCACCAAGTCAGCTTAAGGGAGACCATTAATAGGCTGGTCTAGGATCACCTAAATCAGTCAATCTAATTTACCTAGCTGACATGGGTTAGCCCAAATAGTCAAGCGATCCGATCAAAACATAATCTCACCAAGAGGTCAGGTAAGTTTGATCAGTGGAAGGGTCTGTCAGGCTTGCCTTAGATGCCATCAAAAATGGCTAGGTAAGCAGGCTGCCAATTAAAAACCACTAGTCTGGTTTACCTTAGATACCAACTGATTTGATTAGTTTCAATTAGATCAACCTAACAGTTCATGCTAGACCGCATAGCCAAAAATCAAGTTCATCTTGGGTCTTATTAAAGACATGGACTTGACCAACTACAACTATTGTAATTGATCTAGAAAATCCTTAACCTAATCTAAGACAATAATTGATTAGATTTAGTCAATTCTCTAATTAAGTCCATTCTTTAATCTAACCCTAGGTCTAACCGAATTAATGAACCTAATTCCTACTAATCCATTTAACCCAATGTGTTATGATTTGTATCTTAGGATCTTCAATTCATAATCCTAGATCCTAATCAATCAACTTCTTAATTCTCAATTAAGTTTTGGGCTGAGGGTTGGGGTTCGACTTTTCAAAAATAATTTTCATGTTTGTAAAATATTTTTATAATATGGTTCTATCAACCAAGTTGCATGTTTGATTTATATCAATATGCAAGTAAAATAAATATAAAACTACTTTAGATCTAATCTAAACAGGTTCATGTAATTGAAACAATTTCAATAATAATCAATCATAAATCTTCCTAGATCAAATCTAACACATTTATGATGATTGAAATCAGATTAAAATATTTTTAATTAGATTATAAAATCTCTTAGATCTAATCTAAAATTTTATGATCAATATTTTAGATCAGCACGTATTAGGATAATCTATTCACTGTAAGGGGTAAACCTTACAGCAGGACAACCTTATGATAGTCCATACAATTTAAAATATTTTATTTTATTTTTTTTTAATTTTAGATTCAATAATTAGATTATAAATTAGATCTAATCTAAGAAATAATCTAGACATATACAAAAATTATATAATAAGAACTTAGGCTCTAATAATAATTGAAGGAACCAGATCTAGGGTTTCATAGGTAGATCTTGAAACTTTTTCAAAATCTTACAGCGAAAGACTTAAATAAATCTAAAATTTAATTAAATAACCATGTAAATACCTAGATCTTAAATTTATTACATGATTAAGGCATGATATTAAATTAAAAATTAAAATCAAATAAGAAAGAAAAAGGTTGATCAAATTAACCTAGATCTATACTACATCAAATGCAGGTATGAAGTTTATAGATTAGTTCTATTACTTGAGCAAGTTTAGACATTCTAACCTACTAATCCAAATTTGAGGATGAAGTCATGAGCAACACATGTGTCCGACCTCTAGGAGTCGTCCACACGAGCCTATGATCTTTGATCTGAAGTCCGATGCAGGAAATTAGCACAGCATGCTAGTACTGTGCTGATCCTTCTTCGATGGTTGATCTGATGCTCCCTTCTTCAAAATTTGGACTCTCCAAAATATGAGAAGGAAGATGAGAGCTTTTTGATTTGAGACTCTCTCAAAAAAACTCAAAAGAAAGGAGGAGAGATTGAAAATAAAATCAGCCCTAGAAGAAGACCCTCTTCTTCTTCTCTTTTCTCTCACCTAGACACCTAGTTTGGTGCCTATGGAACCCCCATGCCCAAGGATCCTCTATCTCTGATTTTTGCACACCCAAAATCTCTCCCAAATTTTTGTATTTCACAAAAAAATTAGAATAAAATTCGTCCAATAAATAGGGAAAAAGAAGAGTCCAAGTTAGGTCAAATTCTTAGACTAGGAATATCCAAACATGGGAAGTTGTTGGGGCGCCCAACTCTTGGGCGCCTCCTCCACAATTTTTGGCATGGACCAGCAAGGGAGGGAACACAAAAAAGGAGATTATTTTCATGAAATAAGAGAAGAATTAATTAAAAGAGGGGCTGGCACTCAAGGGAAGATGTTTTGGTCAACAAGGATTCTATCTCATAGAATCCTAAGCAAAACCAATTCCTCCTTTGACTTGGTCTTCCACCTAACTTCTAAATATGACTTGAAGGGAGAGAGGGGGCATGAAAATTAGGAAGAAAGGGATTTTCCATGAAAAATATCAAAAAAATAGGTATGGAGGGCGTTGGGACCAAGGTGGTGCAAGGAGATAGGGAGTCCTAGTCACACTAGGACTCCTATTTTAACTTGGTCAAACAAGATCTTTTAACCAAATAAAATTAAGATTAAATCAAACCAATTAAATAAGATCCTAACCCATTTAAGAAGTTAATTAAGTCAAATTAAATCATATTTAATTTTGATTTATTTTCTAATCAAATTAGAAAATTGGGTTAGTCTGAGTCCTAGTTAGACTAGGACTAGTTCTTCCTTGCACTTGGCTTATCCAATAAATCAATTAGATTTGATCCAATTAAGCTCAAATAAAATCTAATTAAATCATATTTAATTAGACTTAATCTTAGTCTATTGGCTTAATCAAATTAAGCCAATTAGCAATCAATTGCTAATCGACCCTCCTGCAATACTTGCACTAGGTTAAACACCAATTGTAGGAGCACTTACATTTGGTATTAGAGCTAGATGATGCCGAAACATTGTGAACAACATCTGGTATCAGAACCTGATGGTGCATGAAAGGGAAGGAGAACTCGTATAAGGTAAAATAAAAAATCTGCACAAGGATTCCATAGTATGTCTAAAATCTACCTTGTTATCGCTATGGATTGGCCAACTAGGAGCAGCAAGTTGAAGGTGGAGGTTGAGAGGATTAACGAAAAGAGATTTTCTCAGGGTGGAAGAATTTTGTGCATGATTTTCTAATCAATCTTGGTGGAAAGGCTGGGGTGTATGATGGTTATGTGACAGACAGGAAGCATTGTAGTGCTGCAGTAGTGCTTCTCTAGAGATACAGGGCTGAGAGAGGCTCGGTGATGCAACAACCGAAGGAGGTATCTCAGTAGAGAGCATTAAGGTTCTCTCGAAAGATGGGCAGTATAGGGCTATTGAAGAAAGATTTTCTAAGAAATAATGGGCGAAGGAAGGCTGAAGAAGCAACTATACATCTTTCGGTGTCTAAAAGGTGGAAAAGTAGTCAGAGATAAATTTAGTGGTTCGATCAGAGCATGAATTTGCGAAGCCATGAGAGTGATGGAGATGGATGATCCATGAAGGTCCAGTAGGTCAGGACTAGATGGCTGTAGAGTGGTGTAGATATGAGTTAGGAAGCACTAGAGTACTGCAGGAGTACTACCCTGAAGGCACAAGGGTTGAGAGAGGCTCGGTGGTGCAGCAGCTAAGGAGTGTATCTCAGTAGAGAGTGTCAGTGGTATCTCAGGGAGATCGAGTATAGGTCTCAGGGAGAGTCAGGAGGTCTCAAGCATCAGGAGGTCTCTTACAGTCGGGAGTATCATGGATCAGGTTTCTTCTATAGGGACACTAGAGAGATTAGTAGTTCAGGTGGAGGATGGCTCTTCGGGTGCAACTGAAGTGATGACTGGTGTAGGGGAAGAAGAGAAGGACTAGGATGGAATTTTCTAGGATTCAGTCACTAGTTTTAGATGAGTTGGACGAACTCTTGGGTTTCAAAGGTGTCCATAGGTTGTGGAGGTATCCGAGATGGCTTCGAAGGGGTTTGTGAAGTGCGAAGGGTTCAAAGGGAAAGCGACAGTATTCAAGGTGCAGCGGTAGGCTTAGCAGTGCAGTGTTAAGTGGTTGGCCTCGAGGGACTCGATGATCGAGTTGACTTCTGCAGCATTAGGTGGACTTCAGATATAGGTGGAGCTCCGCAATGGTGGCTTCACAAGTAGGAAAAAAAATTTGGCATGAGTTCAGAGTGTCGGTGATGCATAATTCTAGGTAGAGCGGTGTGTGCAGATGGACAGGTATAGCTCTAAGGAGATCTTGTCAAGTGGTATAGCATGTGCTGGTGTAGAAATGCTATAGATTCTCCAAAAAAGTTCATAGAAAAGTGATGCAGCTACTAAGCAGAAGGGATCCTACAATTTTAAGGTGGTGCCAGGAAGCAAGCATAGGTCTTCAGCGGTGGAGGTGGTCATCCAAAAGGCCTCAAGAATGCACAATAGCTGAAGAGGATTGGCAAAGATGATAATTGCACAAGGGGCTGTCGAGTGCAGAGGAATGGCTGGATCATGCAGGAGGTCATTGTCGAGAGATTTGCCAAGGCTTGGGAGCACCAAGGTAGAGATTGTGAGGATTTATGGTGCTCCCAAGTGTTGGGAGGCCACAGAAGGAGTCAGGGGGTTGGCTCCAAGGATTCTAAGGCCTTGGTTGATGCTTCAGAGACCTGGGACACAAGGTGAAGCAAAGAACCAAAGCCAAAGAATCAAGACTACAGAAAGAAAATTTTTTGCAAGTTAGTCGGCTTAGTCCAAAACTGGGTCGGCTAAGTCTCAGAGCATAGGCAAAATAGAAAGCTTAGCATTTGAAACTGCTGGCACGACACAAGACTAGGCCAACTCAGTTTCAAACTGAGTCAACCCAATGGAACTTAGCCGGCTCAGTGTTGAGACTGAGCCGGCTCAGTGCGCGGGCAGAGTTACGCGAGGGTCTATTTTGGACTAGGGTCTGAGTTGATCCTAAGAGTCTTAAGGCCTGATTTGAGAGGTCTTAAGGGGACTAATTCAAGTATGGGTCGGGTCTAGATCCAGAGGATGAGAGCATAGGAGACATGGGTGTACATGGGCTCGGTTAATGCTTTCATGTATTGGGTTAGTCGGAGAGTTTTTTGGTCGGGCCTAATGGCTATGTATAAATACATAGGTTGTATTAGGGTTTGAAAATGCTGTGGAATACAGACCTTTTCTTCCTCAACTCAACTCTCTTCTTCTCTTCTCTCAAGAATTGCCGCCCTAGGGTTCTTGAAGAAGCCCTAGAGAAGGGGAGAATCTCCCTCTAGCCCAAGGAGGGAGGCACCCCATCATAGATCCAGGTGGAGGATCGGTGGTTTGCTGCCCATAGAGAACGTCATAGGTTCTTTCAGATCTATGCTAAAGATCAAGGGCTTCCACAACATGGTATCGGGGATTGTGATGCTAAGGATGATTGGCGTTCGAGCGATATCATGAAACATCAATTGATATCAGGGAGAGGTGATGCCAATTGGTGTGCCAATAGTTAAACACCAATCGTATTGATTGTTTAACCCTAGAGTGAATCTTAATCATTGATCAACCATCTGATCAGATGGTAAGCTCTAATGAGTGTGACCTCATAGGTCAGAATCTAAGCTGGTAGTACAGGAATAAATTTTTATACCAATTGAAGTGACCATCTAGCAATGATATCCGACGGTCGGATAGGTCGAAGGTGTAGAACACCATCCTTAGAATCCATGCGGATATAGTTTCCATATAATTCATCCCCTTGACCACAATGCTCATAGGACACATCAGAGTTCAACTATCAACTCTGATCAGGTTGTCCACATTGTATTTCAAAATACCAAATCCATTTGATGGATTACCCTGGCCAAGATTTTGCTATGTTGAAATATAGTGATATATTCTTCTGCAACTTTTGAAGTGGTCAATTTCATCTTGATCACACTCCGACTTTGTAAGTACTTGACTGTGCCCAGAAGCCTTCCATTGTTGAATTAGAAATTTAATTAGTCCGGTACCAAAGCACAGTGAGTTGCTTGTAAGTCATTGAGGTGATCTCAGGACTAAGGGATACTTATACCTATATCCCATCAGAGACATTTTTGACAGTAGAATGCTCTGAAGTTAGTCACGTTCAATGATGATGTACCCATACATCTCACCTGTATGCCATACCAGTGTCTCCATACACCTTGGTTAAGAGGACAACCAACCTATATAGCATATAGCGACCTATGCTCGATAGATGCTGTCGTCCTAATTAACAGCCTATCATTTGGTCGCGAATAAATTTAAGGACTAATCGATAAATCCTCTCTTTATCGAAACTAAATAGTCCTAAGAACTTCATCACAATAATGGAGTTCGTTAGAAGATGTAAACTTGTGATGAAAAAAGATGCCAAAATATTTTTCATTAATTAATAAATCAATTACAATATCTCAACCGTCAACAGGCTAACGATTGGCTTTGGAACATAATTTTCAATACAAGATCAGATCTAGATCTAATTTTTGAAGGATTGATTGATAAGAAGAAGATCTTCAGATCCTGTCCAAGTGGATATCGATAGAAGCCAAGCGCTTGTGTGGCTACATCCAGAACCTCAGGCAAACATCAAGATCATCACAGGATAATTAGATTATCCAAAATAAAGGTATAATTTAATTTAATTTAATTTTAATTTTAATTTTTATTATCAGATCAATAAGATCAAATCTGTGGAGTCTCAGATCTGATTAGAATCTCAGAGAAAAAATTTTTGAAATATCCCTCTTGATCCAATCATATCTGAACAAACCTGACCTAGAAAATAAGGCTTTTTCCTTCAATTATGATGAAGTCCTTAGAACCATACTTAATCGATAAAGGAGGATTTATCAGAAGGTTCTTAAATTATTCATGACTAAATGATAAGTTATTAATAAGGATGATAACTTATCGAGTGTAGGTCACTTTATGTCATATGTATTGATTGTCTTCGTAACAAAGTAGTGTGGAGACACTGGTATGACATGCAGGTGAGATATAGGAGTACATCTATACTGAACATGATCAAGATAATACTCTACTGTCAAGAGTAGCTAGCTAAGGCTGATGGATATAAGTATCCCTCTAACCTGAAATTATCATGGTGACTTACAAGCAACTCGCTGTACATTGATGCCAACCTACCTGTATTTCTAATATAGCAATGGAAGCTTTTTGAGTATAGTCAAGTATTTATAGAGTTGATGTATGAGTCAAGATGGGATTGACTACTCCTGATTAACTTCAGAAAGTGAATGACTCGTTGTGTTTTAATTTAGCAAAACCTAGGCTTAGGTAATCCTTTTGAGGAGTCATGAGATTTGCAAAATTTTGAAATATATTATGGATGACTTGTATGAGTGTTGACAGCTAACTCGATGTCATCTTGAGCATTATTGATTAAAGGAATGAATTATACAATCGATAACCCTAGGCCAGGGTTCTAAGAATGTTGCTTTGCATATATTCGACATATCCAGACATTGGGTATCATTGCTAGATGGTCATCTTGGTTGGTACAAGAATTAGTTTTAATGCTACCGACTTAGGTTCGAACCTATGGGTCACACATCGGTAGCTCACCCACAGACAAATAGAAAAGCTGAAGTGACCAACCAGACCCTACTGTAAGGCATTAAGACAAGGCTCGATAGAGGAAGAAGAGCCTGGGTGGATGAACTCTACCATATCCTCTGGGCGTACCAAACTACTCAAAGGCTACCGACTGGAGAAATACCATTCGCCTTTATGTGCCACCATAGCCCGTTAGGAATAGAAAGAGAACCTCATCCTAATGTGAGCAAAGTCAAAGACTGAGGCCTTAACAATGGCTCTTATATGCCCCCGCAGCTCATTAGGAACAGGAGGAGAACCTCATCCTAACGTGAGAAAAGTTGAAGGTCTCGTTCATTTTAGATAAGATGAGAGGAGAGGCTCCGACAATAATCCTAAATATTCTCCTACAGCCTGTTAGGAACATGAGGAGAACCTCATCCTAGCATGAGCAAAGATCGAAATCCCATAGACCAAAGACGTGGAGAAGGAAGAAGCTCGATGGAGAGTCCTTACACATGCTTTCCCACGACAACCTAACTATGTCAAATGCGAAAGGCAAAACCTTATCCTAATTTGTAAGAGAGATCCTAGTTCGACATCCACAACAAGCCCAGCATCCACAACGAGCTCGACATCCACAACAAGCAACAAGCGTGGGAACCCGGGACCAGAATTCTCCCCCGAGCTTCAACTTGAACGTCAATCTTGGATGGATATAAGATCTCCCCTGAGCTTCAACTTCAATGTCAAACTTGGCTGGAGATAAGATCTCCCCCGAGCTTCAATGCCAAACTTAGCAGGAGACAAGATCTCCTTCAACCTCGACTGAAGATAAGATCTCCCTTGAACTTCAATCTGAATGGATGCAGAATCCAAAAGAGGACTTTGGTAGTCGCCTTTTTTGTACTCCTTTCTTTTGAATTTCAAACTCGAGAGTGGGGGGACTATTGTTGGGGATAAATCCTGCTCCCATCGAAGTTTAGTCTGATGCTTAGCCTAATGCGACTGATAATCATGGAAGAGCTTTGATTAAGAACCCCTCCCGGACTCCCTCCAGTGGTTAAACCCTAGCCGAACTTCTTCAAGCACTCAGACTCCCTCCAGTGGCCGAACCCTAGCCAAACTCCTTTAAGCACTTGAACTCCCTTCAGTGGCCGAACCCCTCCCAGACCTCTCCTTCAGTCAGATTTCTCTAGGAGCCAAACTCCTTCCGAATTCCTCCAGCAGTCTGATTTCTCTAGGAGCCGAACTCCTTCCAGATTTCTCCAGCAGTCAAATTTCTTTAGAAGTTGAACTCCTTTCGAATTTCTCCAGCAGTCAGATTTCTCTAGGAGCTGAAGTCCTTTCGAATTCCTTCCATAGTTGGATTTCATCAGGAGCCGAACTTTTTTCAGATTTTTCTAGCAGTCGGATTCCTCCATGAGCCAAACTCCTTCCAGATTTCTCCAACAGTCGGATTTCTTTAGGAGTTGAACTCCTTCCAAATTCCTCCAGCAGTTGAATTCCTCCAGGAGTCGAACTCCTTCCGGATTCTTTCAATAGCCAAACTCCTTTCGAATTCCTTCAGAAGTCGAACTCCTTCCAAACTTCTCTAGCAATCCAATTCCTCCAGAAGTCGAACTTCTTTTGGATTCCTCCAACAGTCAAATTTCTTCAAGAGCCAAACTCCTTCCGAATTTCTCCAGCAGTCAGATTCCTTCAGAAGTCGAACTCCTTCCGAACTCCTCCAACAGTCGGATTCCTCGAGGAGCCAAACTTCTTCCAAACTTCTTCTTCAAATGAATTCCTCTAGGAGTCGAACTCCTTTCGAACATCTCCTTCAGTAGAATTTCTCCAGGAGCCAAACTCCTTACAAACTTCTTCTTCAATCGGATTTTGAATGCCTACTTCCTTCGAATGGTTTTGACTGTCATTTATCAGTCTGCTATAGGCAATCCCACTATCGGACAGTTACGACTGTCATTATTAGTCTATTATGAGTGACACCTCTCTCCATAATAAATTTTATGTGGCCCATAGCGGTCCACTACCGAACGGTTACAACAAGCTCCATCTATAAAAAGTGATTTTTTAGATACGTTTTCTCTAAGCTCTCTTCTTTTTCTATCGAATTCATCCTCGAGCACTCCATTTCTGTTGGCCAGAAGAGCTAACTTGATCATCGGAGAGTCCTGTCGGAGCCACCACCACTGACTCTAGATGGGACTTTATTTTGTAGGTCACCGATGGTGACCTCATATTTTCCAACTCTAGCTTAATTCGGCGTCAACCAGATTCTACACCAACACTAGTTAATGACCTGATCTAAGCTAATCCATAACCCTGTAACCTATATTTTATGAAATTATCATAGGATCTTCAAATCAAAAATCTAGATCCTAAATAATTACTTAATTTTTAATTAAGTTCAAGACTTATGGATTAGGGTTCAAAATCTCAGAACTAGTTTATGATTTAATTATTTAAAATATTTTTAAATTATAAATATTTTACTTTGAATTAAATTTAAAATATGGTTTTAGATCTGATTTGTTTCAATGGTTCGATCATGTCCTAGGATTTTGAATCTAGAGTTTTGCAGAAAGTAAGTTTGCAATTTAAATTCTACAAAATAAGTATATTATATATATCAATTCTAGATTCAAAAATAAATTCTACATATCCAACATATGCAACATAAGGATCTAGATCTAAACATGAAACATATCACATGAATGTTACCTAAATGATCAAAATTAGATCATAAATTAATTAATATTAGATTTAAAATCTAAAAATAAATCATAAATTATTTTAGATCTTTTCTAATATATTTATGATTTAGGTTTCTTAGATCAGCATATACTAGGACAACCTTTCTACTATAAGGGATAAACCTTACAACAAGACAACCTTATAACTAGTATGTGCAATCTTGATATTATTTAGATATAATCTAAATAATCTAAAATAGATCTAATATCTATTTAATTTTAGATTTAAATCAAAAAATTAAATCAAAAATTTGCTTAGATCTAATCTAACTTGTTCATAATTCAAATTCAGATCAGCACATACTAGGACAACATTTTTATTGTAAGGGATTAACCTTACAATAGAACAACCTTATGATAGTATATGCGATATTTAACTAATTTTATTTTTAAATTTATTCTAAATCCTATATGAACATGTTATAAAATAACCTAGATGCTCTGATTCCACTGTTGGGAAATATGCAGGGCTTCATGCTTGTATTTTAATTTTTTTTCAAAATAAATCGCAATGAAAGATGTAGATTAAACTATTTAATCTACTAAAGCATGTAATCTAATTACTAAACCATACATCTAGGACTTATATGATGTCATAATGCATACTTAAATCTAAAAATTAAAGTACTTTGATATTGATCAGATCAATATCCTAGATCTAGAACATTTATAGATCAAACCCTAGATCGCATCTAGGTGAGAGAAGAGATCAAATCTCTTACCTTCGCATAGGTTAAGAACACCGTGTTTGAGTCTTGATGTTGTCCTTGTTGCTTGGAGCTGCACATGTGTTTGGCTTCTGTAGATAGTCCATACGAAGCTGCAAACACAAATCAAAGGTTCATCGAACGAAGATACGCTCAAAGTGCTAGCTTCTCACGGATCCCTCCTGATGGTTAATCTAAAAATTATTCTTCTGATCTCTTGGATACTCCAAGAGATGAAGAACATAAGAAAGAATAAAGAAGAAATTCAACCCTTGGATCTTCCAAAAATTAAAAAATAAGACCCAAGAAAAAACATCTTAAGAGAAGATAGATCTTCTCTTTCAGGACATCAACGATTGATATCCTAAAAACATCTCTATGTTGGGATAAGAGGAGACATTCTCCTCATGATTTTTCTCATGCTTCCAGATCTAACATATTCTGATTTTTTCATAGAAAAATTTCATAAAAGATGGAGAAGAAGGGTTCTCAAAGAAACCCTAAGAGAAAACTTTTCTTCTCTTTTTTTTTCTCTCATCAGGACATGATCAGATCGTGTCCAAAGAGGACCATCATGCCCCAACTCCTTAGGGCATCCATCCCCATGTTCTTTGAAGGGGAGAAATCAGATTTTTCAGATCAGGTTCATTCAAATCTAATTGCATTGAGAGGCATATTTCAAAAATTTTTTCTTAGATCCAAATTAGATCTAATACTTTTCAGATCTAATTTTATGATCTAATAAATAAAAAAATTAAATTAAATTAAATCTAAATTAATGTTACCTTGTTTTGGGTAATCCGATTATCTTTTGATGATTCTGCTAATTGCCTAAGATTCTGGATCTAGCGATACAAGCTCCTAGCCTCTATCGGTATCTACTCAGGTTGAATCTAGAGATCTTCTTCTTCTCTTTCTTTTCTTCAAAAGTTAGATCTAAATTTGATTTTGAAGATCTTCAAAACTCCTTTTGAAGATGTGCTGCTGTCTCTTGTAGCAGGGCTGTCTTCTTGCTTTCTCGTCAGCCTTTTCTTGCCTGGATTGCACCAAACTGAATCCCAACTTTTTTGAGCGTGGAGAGGAGAGAGAGGGTCAGAAGATGGCATGGAGGAGGGAGAGGGGCAAACTCAGGGCATGGGCTAAGAGGAACTCTCAAAAGGTTAGGCACAAACAGGGTTTATTTATAGACCCTGCTGCACCATACAGTGCTGCATCATCCCGGCCAATCGCGTTGCTTCATGCAATCAAATCTAAATCTGATTGATGGGATGACATCATCTGATCCAATTAGATGAGAGCCCCATAAATTCATCCTTAGATGGCACCTTAGACTGATCAAAGTCTATAGGTAAGGGTCACCTAGTTTGAATCCAAGAAGCAACCTGGAGTCCCATCCGTATGGGACTCCAGTGTTTATCCACATGGGGCGCATGCCATCCTAGGCGTGCACCCTCCATCTACCTACCAAATGGTAGATGGACTTGGTCAATAAATCTCTCCTATGGGTGCATGACACATGGGCAGATGTCCAAGGGTCAAAGGTCAACGTTTGACCAAAGTCAAAGGACAAGAATTAGTAGGTGACAGAAAATGATAGGTGTTGTCTTAAATTTATCTCATAAATTAAGACAATCCTTTTCTAACCTGGACAAACTCCAGTCAAACCAAGTAAAGATACCTAAGTGAGCACAAACACATTTGGCTCAGTTGAGATAACTTTTAATGATAGAAAAAGGAGAACGTTAGGTTCAATCATGTGCTAGCACGATTTCTTTGAACCTAATTGAATCTAATTCAAATCAATTGAACTGGGTTAGTCCAATTGATGATATCCAAATCCAAACCCTTATTTATGTGATCCAGTTAGGTTCAGTTTTATATGGTAATGGGATATGTCATGATCTCCATCATTGACATCATTGAAACTCCTTTCATTGGATCAGAACTCTTCTGATTCAGATAATTGGAATGATCGATCATCTAAATCATTCTAATTGCTTCCAAAATCCACCAGTGACACATAGCAGTATATGGTGGCAATCCATTAAAATTAAAAAATGAACCTCTCGGTGTAGGTACCTATATGATTAAGTTCTTCTATCTTGAGCCCCGATCAGATTAGGGTTAAGGTGAACTCGTCGAACCCTAATTTCTATCATATGATTTAATCATTCGATTCAAGTTTGATATGAAAACCTTAATAGAAACTCTTTCTATTATTTTGCTCTCTGCCATGGCCATGAGCTTATGGACTTGATTCTCATGATCATCATAGGGCTGCTCCTCTTCTACCGAGGTAGATAGATTTTCTCTTAGTGCAATCCAATTCCTACAATGAACATGCTATAGCTAACATACACCTTAGGATTCCAAATGGCTAGGAGATCAAGTTATGGTGTAGTCAAACTATAACACCCTCAAGGTAAACTATCGATGCACCTCAGGTCAAAGAACCAGACACACCACTGTAACTTTGAGTCAGTCATCGATGAGAAGGTAGGCTTCCTTATGACTACTCGAGGTGGTCATGCTTAGTGCCCTCATTCTCTAACGGATATCTGTACTCTCACTCTAGTGTCTCTACACTATAGACTCAAGACTTATCTACTATAAAGAAGCGATTATACACTAACCTTTCGTATTAATCACCATCCTAATGATGATCCTATGATCAGGAGCATTTTTATGAGTTAATAATGAAAATTCTTGTCTTAAATTTTCAACTCTTGAAAATAAGAATTATCATTACCATTAACTCAAGGGATGTATCATAGACACTAAATACACATATGTGATAGAAAATAACCCATTTTATTATTTATAGTCAAAATTATAATTTTGCCCCTAAAAGTGTATTACAAGTGTCAGCCAATTTTGGCTTCTAGGGCACACATATCTAACAAACTCCCACTTAACCTAAGGCCAATTGGCTACAATTCTAAGTCCCATCTTCTCAAGGTGGGCTTTGATCTTCTGCTGGCCCAATAGCTTTATATGTGGGTCCACCGCATTGTCTGCAGAGTCAACTCTCTTGACCTTGATGTAATTTTTCTTGAGGTAATCGTGGATGAGGTGGTATCGCCGCTCAATGTGCTTGGATT
This sequence comes from Cocos nucifera, assembly GCA_006176705.1. Taxonomy (NCBI): domain Eukaryota; kingdom Viridiplantae; phylum Streptophyta; class Magnoliopsida; order Arecales; family Arecaceae; genus Cocos; species Cocos nucifera. The sequence goes on from QRFJ01004436.1 coordinate 201,209, forward strand.
TCTAGTGAGACCTTGGCTCCTTAGCAAGGGCTATAGCGCCATTGTTATTGTAGTACAAAGGAATGGCATCTGATGGCATCACTCCGATCTCTACGGCAAACTTCTTGTACCAAAATGCCTCCTTTGCAGCTTCTAATGCAGCGATGTATTCTGCTTCCATGGTGGAATCTGCTATTACTGTCTGCTTGAAACTTTTCCAACTGATAGCTCCACCATTGCATACAAATAGACTCTTAGATGTCGACTTTCGATCATCTAGATCGGACATAAAATCCGAGTCTGTATACCCCTGGACTTGGAGTTCTCCATTATCAGATCAACAACATATCCTTAGTTCTTCTTAAGTACTTAAGGATACATTTCATAGAAGTCCAATGTTCTTCACCTGGATTCAACTGATATCTGCTCGTGACACTTACAGCATGGGCTATATTAGGTCGTGTACATAACATGGCATACATGAGGCTCCCTATTGCTGAAGCATAAGTGATCTTGCTCATGCATTCTATTTCCTCAGGTGTGCTAGGGCACATCTTCTTGGAATGATGAGTGCCATGTTTGTAGGGTACTAAATCCCTCTAAGAGTTTTCCATGCTAAACCACTTTAGCACTTCCTCTATGTACTTTTTCTGTGAAAGTCGTAGCATCCTATTTGGTCTATCTCTATAGACCTTAATTCCTAGAATAAAGGATGCTTCTCCTAGGTCTTTCATGGAGAATTCTTTAGATAACCATATTTTAACTGTGGTCAACATGAAAATATCATTTCCAATAAGGAGGATGTCATCCACGTACAATACGAGGAAGACAACAGTGCTCCCACTGATCTTTTTGAAGATACATGACTCCTCCTCATTCTTGACAAAATCAAATAATTTGATCACATCATTAAAATGAGTGTTCCAACTCCGAGATGCTTGCTTAAGTCTATATATGGACCTTTGCAGCTTGCATACCTTATGATCATCATCACTGGATGTGAAACCTAGTAGCTATTCCATATAGATATCTTCCTCAAGATATCCATTTAAGAATGCCATTTTTACATCCATTTGCCATATTTCATAGTCGAAATAGGCTGCAATAGCAAGCAATGTACGGATGGATTTAAGCATAGCTACTGACGAAAAGATATTCTGATAGTCAATGCCTTCGTGCTGACTATAACCTTTTGCCACTAATCTAGCCTTGAATATCTCCACATTTTCATCTATACCAATCTTTCTCCTGTAGATCCATTTATATCCAATAGGTACTATACCTTCTAGTGGATCTACCAAGGTCCAGACTTGGTTTGAGTGCATCGAGTCAATTTCTGACTTCATTGCCTCTAACCATTTCTTAAAGTTAATATCCGATATCACCTCGTTATAGGTTTTGGGATCATCAGTATGAACCCCATTACCTACGTGGAATATTTTCTCTACTTTTTGTAAAATAGTACCTAAGTACCTCTCAGGGGGTCGAGAAATTCTTTTCGATCTTTGAGGTGGAGGAGGTAGTGAATGGATTGGCTTAACCTGATTTGGTTCCATTTGGTTCTTAGCTCATTGCTCTTGTGAGACTTTCTCCTCGAGCTTGATCTACTTTCCAATGCTGCTATCTTGAATAAACTATTTTTCAAAAAAGATAGCATGACGACTCATAATCACATTGTAATCTTCTGGAATATAGAAGTAATATCCTAATGTCTTTAGGATATCCTATAAATCAAGCTCTGAAGGACCTAAAGTCTAACATATCTACTTGTTGTCTTTTGACATAAGCCGGACAACCCCAAATTCTGAGATGACTCAGACTTGGTTTCTTACCATGCTATATCTCATACGGTGTGGTAGGAATGGTTTTAGAAGGAATCCTATTTAGTAAGTATATTGCAGTTAACAAATAGTGTTCCCAAAAAAAATCAAGGAGGTCTGTGAAGCTCATCATGGATCGGACCATATCTAATAGGGTCCGGTTCCTCCATTCTGAAATCCCATTGAGTTGAGATATTCCAGGTGGAGTCCATTGAGAGACTATGCCATTTTTCTTAAGATAGTCCAGAAATTCCCAACTAAGGTATTCTCCTCCTCGATCTGATCGAAGAACCTTAATAGATTTTTCTGTTTGCTTTTCTACTTCATATCTGAATTCATTGAACTTTTCAAAAGCTTCAGACTTGTGTCTCATAAGATACACATATCCATACCTAGACAAATCATCGATAAAGGTTATGAAGTAGATAAAGTTGCCCCTAGTTGGCACATCAAATGGGCTGCACACATCAGTATGTACTTGGGCAAGAAGATCCATGGCCCTTTCCTCATGGCCTACAAAAGGGAGTTTAGTCATTTTGCCATGAAGACAAGATTCACAAATTGGATATGACTCAGGAGTCAACGAACTCAATAGCCCATTTTTCTCTAATTTGTTAATCCTATCATTTGCTATATGACCTAGCCTTAGGTGCCATAGATATCTATCATTTGGACTATCCCTAGGTTGTTTTGATTTTATGGCATTCACATTTTGCTTGAAATTAAAAATAGATATATCAACATGTAACTGATAAAGACCACTAATAAGAAAACCACTTGTAATTTTATTTCTTTCATAAAGAATGTTACAATGGTCCTTAGGAAAACTACACACATAGCCTTCTAATGCAAGGCAAGAAATAGAAATTAAATTCCTGCTTGCTGCAGGCACATAATAACAGTCTTTTAACACTAAGTCTAAACCAGATGGTAGTTGAAGAGGGTATGTTCCCATGGCCACGACAGCAACTCTTGCTTTATTTTCGACGTGTAGGATCATCTCACCATCCCTCAGTCTCCCGCCATCCTTAAGATCCTGCATAGAAGTACACAATCAAGCACCCAACTAGATGCAGAAGAAATCGTAAGGTTAGACTCAATAACGAGCATACATCTAGAAGGACCTACCTCCTTCTTCTTTAGGGTGGCCAGGTAAGTAGGGCAGTTCTGCTTTTAGTGGCCATCATTATTGCAATAGAAATACTTTTCTTTATCAGCGGCCTTCTTCTTCAGCTCTGTCTTTTTCTTCTTTCCTCCTTCCACCTTCTACTTTTTTGTAGACTTCTTCTTTCCAAAAGACTTTCTCTTGGAAGAAGTTTGTTCCATAGCAAACACTGAGCTTTTAGAACCTTTCATGGAAAGCTCAGTGATAACCAGCATGTTCATAAGTTCAGCCAAGGAATTTTGAAGTTTATGCATATGGTAGTTCATGATGAACTGCCCATATGCATCAGTCAAGGATTGCAGAATTATATCATTCTGTAGATCCAAGTCCAACCTCACTTTGAGCTTCTCAAGCTCTTCCAAATCCTTGATCATCATCAGACAATGATCTTGGACTGACTGCCCATCACACATCTTAGCCTTGAAAAGTCGTTTAGTGACTTGATACTTAGTTGCGCGACTCTGTTCACCAAACATCTCTTGTAGGTGAGTCAACATTTGGCGAGCAGTCCTGATATCTTCATGTTGGTGCTGAAGTTCATCAGACATCGAGCCCAATATGTAGTATCTGGCCTTATTATCTTCATCCATCCATTTATCTAGAGATGCTCTCTGCTCGGCGGATGGATGAGCTAGTAAGGTGGGAGGATCCTGGTCCAATATATGAGTTAACTTCTCAAAATCCAAAATAATTTTGAAGTTTCGAAGTCAATCCTTATAATTTGGTCCAGTCAGTCTATGAGTGTCCAGGATACATGCTAGTGGGTTGCATGCAGATATTTTTCTATAGAGAGTCAAAGTTTCTAGTTAGATATTGTAATTAAGACTTAACCAATTTATTTAAAAATTTTAGTTTTAAATAAATTAGCTTTCACTATTTTCTTGGATCCCTACACTCCTTTTGTAGAGATGCAAAAATCTCCATGATTACTAATTTTTAGTGGATGGTGCAGTCCCATCGACTTACTCATCACCTCACCTAATAGTTATTGGTGATGGGTTAGCCAGTGAGTGAACAACTCTTGTTCAATGATTCTCTAATCATGGTGCACCCTAACTTGGTTTCTAATTCATGAATCTTGCCATGTCCGAAATATTGATCCACTCTTTAGTTAAGTCAAACCCACCATTTGCATAGATTGGATTTCTAATTGAGTCTCTCACCGTATCCAAAATATTGAGCCCAATCCATCCTCCAACCTATAGCATCCAATGCCTAATAAACATGGTTGCATCTTTTCGATCCAACTGAGCCACTGTAATCAGTCGAGAATAATCAACCTTGGAAAGTGCCCGCACATCTATAATGCTGGAAGACCTTCGACTTAATCTTTTCTTAGGAAGATTTGATTTAGGTCTCATTAAACTGGACTTGACATAGTCATAACCATTATGACTAACCTAGTAGCAGCTTGGATTATTCACCACCTTAGATCAGAATTGAGCCAACAAACATGGCTAGGTAAGTGAGACCGATGAAAGGGATATGCCATTAACTTGATAAGAATGCATTCGAGTCGAGTAGCTCTCAATTAAAAATCAGTCAGTCGTATCTGCCAAACTTACCTTAGACACCAAATTATTGAGCTAGAACCAGTTGGGTTAGCCTACAATCCAGACTTTAACCACTGAGCCTAATTAGGTCTTAGCATGATCGATCACTTGACTCGATCTTGACCCAGACTTAATTCTATTAGGCTGGTCAATTTTAGCAGTGTTGATCCCATCTAACCAACTCTTGATTCAATTTGATCAACCGCTAGACCTAATTGAGCTATCCAAGCCCAAACCCAATATTATAAATCTCTTAGATATGAAATTCTCAATTTTAGATCTAATTGATATTTCATAATCTTAATTCTTAACTAAGTTTAGGATTCATAAACAAAATATGTAAATAAGATCCTAGGGTTTCAGGATCTAGGATTTTGTAGAAAATAAGTTTTCAATTTCTGATTAAGGATGAACGCGCAGAACCCCAACACATCATAAGAACATCTCATCGAATGGAAGGAGAGGGTCTTTAAATTCTACTTTATTCTTATGACCAGACGGCCAAGGGGAACGCCTTAATCATAAATACAACTAATATACAAAACTAATTAGATATAAGCATATATCTCATATAAAAATTGATCTAATTAAAACATGTTTTGCATACATCATATCATGCATATTTTTTAGATCTAAATTATCTCATAATCATCTAAAAAATTAAATTTAAATTTGATCACATCAAATAAAATTTAATCTAGACCTTTTGTAGAACTATTTTACAACTAGTCTAAATATGCAACTATCATATCTTATATGAACAAATTAAATTAAATTTATTTTTAATTTTTAGATCTGATTATAATATTTATAATATTAGAAAATAGTAAATAAATAGATCTTAAAATTATAATCAATTAAATAAAAATTATGATTATACTAGACTACACATAGAACAATTCTATTCCTAGTCTAGTTATGTATTTCATACATTTTAGATCTAGATTAATTAATTTTAATTTTTTAATTTTCTAATTTTAGATCTAATCACATCTCATGTAATATCTAAAATCACTAATTTATTAGATTAAATCAAATCTAAATTAATTTTATGCAACCTGGCTCTGATACCAGTTAAAGGGGGGAGATCAGATTTCCCGGGTCAGGTTCATTCAAATCTGATTGGATCGAGAGGCATAATTCAAAAATTTTCTCTTAGATCTAAATTAGATCTGACACTTTTCAAATCTAATTTTATGATCTAATAAATATAAAAATTAAATTAAATTAAATATAAATTAATGTTGCCTTGTTTTGGATAATCCGATTATCTTTTGATGATTCTGCTGATTGCCTAAGGTTCTGGATCTAGCCACGCAAGCGCCTAGCCTCTACCGGTATCCACTCAAGCTGGATCTAAAGATCTTCTCCTTCTCTTTCTTTTCTCCAAAAATTAGATTTAAATCTAGTTTTGAAGATCTTCAAAACTTCTTTTGAAGACGTGCTGTTGTCTCTTATAGCAAGGCTGCCTTCTTGCTTTCTCGTCAGCCTTTCCTTGCCTGGATCGCACCAAACTGAATCCCAACTTTCTTGGGCATGGAGAGGAGAGAGAGGGTCAAAAGATGGCATGGAGGAGGGAGAGGGACAGCCTTGGGGTGTGGGCTAAGAGAAACTCTCAAAAGGTTAGGCGTAGATAGAGTTTATTTATAGACCCTACTGCACCATGCAGTGCTGCATCATCCCGGCCAATCGCATTGCTTCATACAATCAGATCTAAATCTGATTGATGGGATGACATCATCTGATCTAATCAGATGAGAGCCCCATAAATTCACCCTTAGATGGCACCTTAGATTGGTCAAAGTCTATAGGTAAGGGTCACCTAGTTTGAATCCAAGATGCAACCTGGAGTCCCATCCGTATGGGACTCCAATGCTTATCCACATGGGGTGCACGCCATCCTAGGCGTGCACCCTCCATCTACCTACCAAATGGTAGGTGGACTTGGTCAATAAATCTCTCCTATGGGTGCATGACACATGGACAGATGTCCAAGGGTCAAAGGTCAATGTTTGACCAAAGTCAAAGGACAAGAATTAGCAGGTGATGAAAAATGGCAGGTATTGTCTCAAATTTATCTCAT